>JASAMZ010004240.1:0-45000 GCA_030248115.1 Linhomoeus sp. GSCO2_2 | reverse complement strand
CATCGAACAAAAAACTTGCCAACTGTTTGGTCTGTCTGTCTCAGACATGCCATTGTCCCAGGATTTTGCCAATTGTCTTGTCTTTGTCTTTGTCTTTGGTCCCAAATATTAAATTGTCTTGTCCTTGCCTTTGTCCTATATCCGATATCTTAAATTGTCTTGTCTTTGTCTTGTCTTGCCCTTAAATTGTCCTTACATTGTCCCTACATTGTCCCAGAGAGGGTTGTGTTTGTGCTGAGTTCATGTCATGTTCTCCTACTCGGAGCTAATTTCACAATCAACACAAGTTTACATTAGGCAAATTCATAGATTGTTACACTCAGAGTCCCATAAATAGTCTCCGCAACACAAAATTGCGGCTCACTGGATGTTGTGATCCATACTACAAAAGACAATCTAAAGACAATTTAAGGACAATTTACCTATTTGTCTTAACTGCTCACTCTGATTGTCTTGTCTTTGTCTTGTCCTTGCGAAAACCCGGGACAATTTAAATTGTCTTGTCTTGTCGGACAATTTAGCCGAGTTAAATTGTCTAAGACAATTGTCCTTAAAGACAATGACATGTCTGGTCTGTCTCTACCAGGAATTTCGTTTGGTTGCGTATTTCTTCATTATGACGCTTTTGTCAATTTATAGAATTTTGGCAAATTGTGGCGTATTTCTATACAATTCCACAATCGTAAATAATTTTGTTTGTGTTTCAAATTATCCGCGGTCTATGCTCTTTCCATTTCTGAAGAAATTTCGCCGCTAGTCCATCAGGCGACAAACTCGATTTTCGACATTTTTACATTTTAATTGTAAATATCTCTAAATTGCAATATTTCAAACTGTAGAACCATGTCACAAATTCTTATTAGCTTACGACCTTTCAATTTCTGCATTCACATTCGTCAATAAATGACGTTCTATTTTTGTCAATTTATGAAATTTTGACAAATAATTGTGTATTTCTATGAAATTCCACATTTAAAAAAATTTCTTTTGTGTTACAAATTGTCCACGGCCTATCCTCTTTCCACTTCTGAAGAAACTTCGCCGCTAGCTCATTAGGCGAAAAAGTCGATTTTAGACATTTTTATATTTTAATTGCAAATATCTCCAAATTGCAATTTTTCAAAACTGAAAAACTATGCCACAAATTCTTATTGGCTTACGACGTTTCAGTTTCTGCATTCACATTCGTCAATAATTGACGTTCTAATTTTGTCAATTTATGAAATTTCGACAAACAATTGCATATTTCTATCAAATTCCGCATTGAAAAAAATTTCTTTTGGGTCACAAATTATCAGCGGCCCGTGCTCTTTCCATTTCTGAAGAAATTTCGCGGCTAGCTCATCAGGTGAAATAGTCGATTTTCGACATTTTTGAATTTTAATTGTGAATATCTCGAAAATGCGAAATTAGCAACAGAAACGGACATCGGATCCGTACTCAGCGACCTTGACTCTACTTGACCACATATGCCACATATCTTACTTTTGTGCGACGGACAGACAGACACACACACACACAGACACACATTGTCGTCCGTATATATGTGACGTCCAGAATCCGCATTCGTCCAGAATCCGCATATGCGGCTTCTGGACGGCGACGCGTCCAGTTTCCGCATAATGCGGATTGTGGACGCGGCGCCGTCCAGAATCCGCTTTGGAGAAGGAGAAGCATGCTCCTGGCTCTATATGCGTAACTTGGACGTCAAGAATACGCATTCTTTGATTGATCACAATGTTGTTGTCTTTGAAAGTATGATTTTCCTTTGAAATAAGGCTATGCTTAGGCTCGCCCTGCGCCCACGCTGCACAAGAGTCAGTCGGCGTCGTAGTCTGGCGGGTCGAAGCTTAGGCTTAACGCGACCGGTGACCGACTTCAGGGCGCGCGGAGCGCGCCCTGAAGTTGGTGGTCGCGCTAAGCCTCAGTTTTCGACCCGCCAGGCGCGACGCCGGCCGAGTTTTAGTGCAAACTGTAAGTGGGGTGAACACTCCTCCATCTACTTCACCCCCTGCTCAGGCCTGCTGTGCGCCTCCGTCATGATGGCAAAGAAATGCTGATTCTGGACGTCCAGATTACGCATGGACGGTGATGCATGCCTCTTCTTTCCAATGCGTGTTCTGGACGCCGTGTCGTCCAGAAACGGCATTATGCGGAAACTGGACGCCGACGCGTCCAGAATCCGCATTATGCGGCTTCTGGACGAATGCGGAAAGTGGACGTAACATATATATGTTGCAGTCAGTAGCCGTCTTCAGGCGATAGCCGTCTAGACGGCGGGAAAAGACGGCCATCGCCTGGTGCGTCAGGCGATGGCCGTCTTCTGCTCGAAAAGACGGCTAACGCCTGATGGACCAGTCGACAGCCGTCTTCAAAATGAAAGCTGTCGCCAGCGCTAGCAGGGAAGGGAAGGGGCACAGCAGGCCTGAGCAGGAGGTGAAGTAAATGGAGGAGTGTTTGTTCCACTTACAGTTTGCACTAAAACTCGGCCGGCGTCGCGCCTGGCGGGTCTCAGCCGAGGCTTAGCGCGACCACCAACTTCAGGGCGCGCGGAGCCTGAAATCGGTCACCGGTCGCGTTAAGCCTAAGCTTCGACCCGCCAGGCTGCGACGCCGACTAGACTCTTGTGATCCGTCTCTGGGCGCAGGGCGAGCCTAAGCATAGCCTGATATGGAAGGAAACAACTTCCTGGTAAAAGAAATAAACGTAAACGTTAAAGGATTCAACGTTCTATCAGCTGATTGCACGTTCTGGAGGGGCTGCCCTCCAGAAAGCGCCATATTGCGCAGTTTGGAGGGGCGCCCCTCCAAATCGTGCAATATTGCACATTCTGGAGGATTGCGCCGTCCGGATGCGACATATGTTATACACCTCGCCGCGCTGAGGCGCGGCGAAAACAAGCTGTGTGTGTAAAAAGTTCAACCAATATTTCGTGCCTGACAAATTTTGGTGAACAGTATAGTGAACATTGTACACATCGTTAGCCGCATCTGGAGAAAGTGTCTTGAGAATGTGTACCTTAATGCCAAGTGCACCTATCCCCACGATACGGTTGTCTGTACAGCTGATCTGAAGCTCAGTGATATCGCCGCGTTCGCTATCGGCATGATACGACGCCGCATACGTGTAAGCGCCAACCGGCCAGGGGGGGGGGTCTGGGGGGGGGGGGGTATAGGACCCCTCAGGGGGGGGGGGGGGGGGTCTGAGGCCCCTGGAGGGGGGGTCAAATGACCTAAAAATTTTGCCAAAAAAGTACCAGAATGCGAAATTAGCAACAGAAACGGACATCGGATCCGTACTCAGCGACCTTGACTCTACTTGACCACATATGCCACATATCTTACTTTTGTGCGACGGACAGACAGACACACACACACACAGACACACATTGTCGTCCGTATATATGTGACGTCCAGAATCCGCATTCGTCCAGAATCCGCATATGCGGCTTCTGGACGGCGACGCGTCCAGTTTCCGCATAATGCGGATTGTGGACGCGGCGCCGTCCAGAATCCGCTTTGGAGAAGGAGAAGCATGCTCCTGGCTCTATATGCGTAACTTGGACGTCAAGAATACGCATTCTTTGATTGATCACAATGTTGTTGTCTTTGAAAGTATGATTTTCCTTTGAAATAAGGCTATGCTTAGGCTCGCCCTGCGCCCACGCTGCACAAGAGTCAGTCGGCGTCGTAGTCTGGCGGGTCGAAGCTTAGGCTTAACGCGACCGGTGACCGACTTCAGGGCGCGCGGAGCGCGCCCTGAAGTTGGTGGTCGCGCTAAGCCTCAGTTTTCGACCCGCCAGGCGCGACGCCGGCCGAGTTTTAGTGCAAACTGTAAGTGGGGTGAACACTCCTCCATCTACTTCACCCCCTGCTCAGGCCTGCTGTGCGCCTCCGTCATGATGGCAAAGAAATGCTGATTCTGGACGTCCAGATTACGCATGGACGGTGATGCATGCCTCTTCTTTCCAATGCGTGTTCTGGACGCCGTGTCGTCCAGAAACGGCATTATGCGGAAACTGGACGCCGACGCGTCCAGAATCCGCATTATGCGGCTTCTGGACGAATGCGGAAAGTGGACGTAACATATATATGTTGCAGTCAGTAGCCGTCTTCAGGCGATAGCCGTCTAGACGGCGGGAAAAGACGGCCATCGCCTGGTGCGTCAGGCGATGGCCGTCTTCTGCTCGAAAAGACGGCTAACGCCTGATGGACCAGTCGACAGCCGTCTTCAAAATGAAAGCTGTCGCCAGCGCTAGCAGGGAAGGGAAGGGGCACAGCAGGCCTGAGCAGGAGGTGAAGTAAATGGAGGAGTGTTTGTTCCACTTACAGTTTGCACTAAAACTCGGCCGGCGTCGCGCCTGGCGGGTCTCAGCCGAGGCTTAGCGCGACCACCAACTTCAGGGCGCGCGGAGCCTGAAATCGGTCACCGGTCGCGTTAAGCCTAAGCTTCGACCCGCCAGGCTGCGACGCCGACCAGACTCTTGTGAACTGTGGGCGCAGGGCGAGCCTAAGCATAGCCTGAACTGGAAGGAATATACTGTCCCCGAAACTGATCCAGAGAAAGATAAGACGGCCATCGCCTGACGCATCAGGCGATTGCCGTCTAGACGGCCGCGGCCTGATCGACCAGGCGACAGCCGTCTAGACGGCTATCGCCTGAAGACGCCATCGCCTGTGATATATACACCTCGCCCCGCTGAGGCGCGGCGAAACAAGCTATGCGAGCTGAAACTTCCTATCTATGCTAGCAAGTAAGTGATTCCACAGTTCCAGTTGCCACTGTAGATAGAATTGTAGGACAAAGACGTGCGCCTGTCATAAGATCGGTGTTAAGCGAGGGACGAAATGTCACTCTGGTATACTCGCTGCGATAACTCGTGAGAGATTTTCTCTTGTTGACTGGCAATATGTCGCTATGGCTTTTGTTGTAGGAACGGCTGTTGTTGAAACTCGTGCGTGCCTCTTCGCACTTTGACGACGCACTGTTAGTATGTGCTCCTTAAATATGACTAAAGGTGGAAGCCGAGAAGCGACGCGCACTGCGCAAAGGGTTAACCGCTTAGGCTTGGGCTTAGGCTTAGACTTAGGCTTAGGCTTAGGCTTAGGCTTAGGCTTAGGCTTAGGCTTAGGCTTAGGCTTAGGCTTAGGCTTAGGCTTAGGCTTAGGCTTAGGCTTAGGCTTAGGCTTAGGCTTAGGCTTAGGCTTAGGCTTAGGCTTAGGCGGGGCGCCCTCATCTGATTGGGAGAGGCCGAGCAAATGGGTATCGCATACGTCTCGACTTACCAGATACCTCCTTCTCGTAGTACTATGGTATCAGATAGGTCAAGGTATCACATAGGTCTACGACATATACACCTCGCCGCGCTGAGGCGCGGCGAAAAAAGTTCAACCTATACTTTGTGTCTGTCACATCTTGGTGAAAAGTACAGTGAACTTACCGTAATACACATCATTAGCCGCATCTGGAGAAATTAGCTTGAGAATGTCTGCCATAAACCAAGTGCAGCTATTGCCACGATACGGTTGTCTGTACAGCTGATCTAAGTGATCAGTGATATCGCCGCGTTCGCTAGATGTTATCGGCATGATACGACGCCGTTCATCTAAAGTTTCTAGCTGTGTGAAATCCTCACATCAACAAAAAACTTGCCAAAGATGGAAACTTGCTAGCGTCTGAACACAAGTATCAGAGCTTTGAGGCTCGGTAAACAACTTGGCTTACTTTTGGAGCAACCGGACGCGACTACGACGATGACTTAGCAGCACAAAGGGGCGCCAACACTTCGCTGGGTGTTATCGACGCCATCGTGTGACAAGATGCCAATCGACGTGGTGGTGGTGTGAGCGTAGGTATACTCTTCAACGAAACACGATAACTCGCGGAGAAACCAGAAGCCGCTACGCCGATGATTGTTTGGCTACTAGTGGTGTTTAGCCTGTAGGAGAATCTCTATGGTCAATAGCCCATGGGTAATCTGCAGAGCATGAAGGAGATAATGCCATCATCGAATTCAGCCCACCGCAGGACGTTACAGTTACATCCCAAATCATTTAATACTGTGCCCCTGCCAGTGCCTGCATTTAGGATCGCATCAGCTCCCATGCCTGTAAATACACAATGGAAACTTAAGTTTAGCCTGTCGTCACTTTGGTTCAGCCTGTAGGGCATTTCAGATAGGTCTCAAGCCATTTGACCCTGTGCCCCTGCCAGTGCCTGCATTTAGGATTGCATCAGTCCCGTACCTGCAAATACACAATAGACACTTGAATTTAGCCTTTAGACAATTGGGTTTAGTCCATAGGACATTTCAGATAGATCTCAAGTCATTCGACCCTGTGCCCCTGCCAGTGCCTACATTTAGGCTCGCACCAGCTCCCGTGCCTGTAAATACAAATAGACACTTGGGTTTAGCCCGTAGGCATTTGGGTTTAGCCCGCAGGAGATTTCAAATGGATCTAAAGACATTTGACATAGATCCAAAGCAGTTTGATGCTGTGCCCCTGCCAGTGCATGCAGTGCCTCCGAATACACTTTGGAGTCTTACAACAACAACTCTGTCATGAATGGTGACACTGTAGAGCACTTTTGGCGCAAAATCAAACGTCAAGCGCAGTGTGCAGCGCCTTCTGTGCTCAGAATGTACTGGCGCAGCCGATATTTGTGAAATATTGTGGAATTTAGTCATCGGCCAAAGTCCACAATAGGAGGTGCAAAACTACATGTCACGACGGTCAGTTTAAGCCATAGATCATCGCGATCCGTCAACTGTAGCTAGAGTTATCGTGTTAACAGGCGGACAAACAAACAAACAAACAAACAAACAGACTCTATGGCGCTTAGTATATAGGACTAGAGTCTTTAGCCCGTAGGAGAATCTCTATGGTGAATATCGCATGAGTAATCTGCAGAGCATGAAGGGGATAATGCAGTCATTGAATTCAGCGCACCGCAGGACAGTACAGTTACATTCAAAGTCATTTGACACTGTGCCCCTGCCAGTGCCTGCATTTAGGTTGCACCAGCCCCCATGCCTGTAAATACACAATTGACATTTGGGTTTAGCCCGTCGTCGCTTGGGTTTAGCCCGTAGGGCTTTTCAGATAGGTCTCAAGTCATTTGACTCTGTGCCCCTGCCAGTGCCTACGGTTAGGATCGCACCAGCTCCCGTGCCTGCAAATGCACAGTAGACCCTTGGGTTTAGCCCGTAGACATTTGGGTTTAGCCCGTAGGAGATTTCAGATAGATCTAAAGACATTTGACATAGATCTAAAGCAATCTGATGTTGCGCCTCTGCCAGTGCATGCAGCGCCTGCAAATACACTTTGAGTCCCACAACGACAACTCTGTCATGAATGGTGACACTGTAAAGTGCTTCTGGCGCAAAATCAAACGTCAATAACAGTGGTGGTGCCTTCTGTGCTCAGAATGTACTGGCGCAGCCGATATTTGCGAAATATTGTGGAATTTAGTCATCGGACAAAGTCCACAATAGGAGGTGCAAAACTACATGTTATGGCGGTCAGTTCAAGCCATAGATCATCGCGATCCATCAATGCTGTCGAGAGTTATTGTGGTAACAGACAAACAAACAGACAGACTCTATGCCGCTTAGTATATAGGACTAGTGCCTTTAGCCCATAGGTGATACTGTATAGGTATCTATAGCTAAGCACCTATGGAAACAGAGCCATTTCTATCGACCCATGGAAATCAGCCACTGCTCACAACATGTATTGGCCTATGGTTCACGGCCAATGCTCACAACAGCCCATAGGAGAATCTGATAGATCTGAAGTCATTTGACACTGCGCCTGTATCAGTGCCTGCTTTTAGGGTTGCACCAGCTCCTACGCCTCGGAAGCTAACACATGGAAGCTTGCATTTAGCCCATAGAAGATTTCAGATAGATATAATGTCTTGTATCATTGTGCCCACTCCCGCGCCTTTGATTACACTGAACTTTGCATATAAGTGTTTGTGTTTAGCCCATAAGAGGATTCAGATAGATCAAAAGTCTCTTGGTCTTGACACTGCGCCCTTGCCAGTGCCTGCATTTATCATCGAACCTGTTCCCGTGCCTCTGAATACACTGAAGCTAACACATGGGTGCTTGTGTTTAGCCCTTAGGAGATTTCAAATAGAGTTAATGTCTTCTGACGCTGTGCCCCTGCCAGTGCCTGCATTTACATTTGCACCAGTTTCCATGCCTCCAAATACCTGTAGGAGTCTCACAGCGACAGCTCTGGAGTGAATGGTGACACGACAGTGCGACATTTCCATGAAAATGACCAGTAGGCACTCTTTAGTGCTCAGAATGTACTGTGCAGCCGATATTTTCGTGAATTTTGTGGAATTTAGTTATTTGCAAAAGTTTTAAAATAGGAGGGGATTCCTTCCAGCCCATGACGGTCAGTTTAAGCTATAGATCTCCAGGATCCGTCAACTGTGTCAAGAGAAAATGGCCGGACAAACAGACACACACACGGACAGACTCTATGCCGCTTAGTATATAGGACTAGTGCCTTTAGCCCGTAGGTGATACTGTAGGTCCACAACTGTTGATGATCGCCTGACTCTGCTGCAATTGGTCACCAGCCACTGTATAGGTTCACTGCTGTAGAGCCTTATCCTACAATTCTGCCGGCAGCCAAATGGAACCCACCAGCAAAAACCCGTAGGTATTTCTGTAGTATTTATGACTTCTGATTGTCTCAAGCCTATAGCGCAAGATGGATCATCAGCCACCACCGTTGTGCAGCAGCCAAATGCAACCCACCAGCGAAAACCCGTAGGTATTTCTGTAGTATTTATGACTTCTGATTGTCTCAAGCCTATAGCGCAAGACGGATCATCATCAGCCACCACCGTTGTGCAGTTCGAAGAGCAATCGATCATCTGTGGTTGGTGACAAACAACTCTTCTGTGCTATGGATCGTTCCATTCTTATGTGCTCACTGATATAGCATAACGGATCGTCGGCCACCACTGTTCTAAAGTCTGTACAGTTAATGACGGTCAGCTTGAGCTATAAATCTCCAGGATCAATCTCTTCTGTCATAAGAAATCGGCCATTCAATCCTTAGTGGTCGCGGTCCTTGCGTCTCGCGTGCCGAGCGTCTTTTAGTAATTGCGGCCCTTGCGTCTCGCGTGCCGAGCGTCTTTTAGTAATTGCGGTCCATGCGTCTCGCGTGCCGAGCGTCTTTTAGTGGAAAGACGGACACGGAAACAGACATCGTTAGCCGCTTAGTATATAGGATTGCCGCTTAGTATATAGGATAGTGCCTTTAGCCCATAGGCGATACTGTATATGTGCATAGCTGAACACCTATGGAAACAGAGCCATTTGTATCGACCCATGAGAATCAGCCACTGCTCACAACATGTATTGGCCTATGGTTCACAGCCAATGCTCACAACAGCCCATAGGAGATTCAGATAGATCTAAAGTCATTCGACACTGTGCCTCTGTCAGTGCCTGCTTTTAGGGTTGCACCAGCTGCCATGTCTCAGGATACACTGAAGCTAACACATGGATGCTTGCATTTAGCCCATAGGAGATTTCAGATAGATCTAATGTCATCTGACACTGTGCCTCTGCCAGTGCCTGCATTTACCATTGTGCCTGCTCCCGTGCCTTTGATTACACTCAACTCTGAATATAGGTGTTTGTGTTTAGCCCATAAGAGGTTTCAGATACATCAAATGTCTCTTGACACTGCGCCCTTGCCAGTGCCTGCATTTACCTTCGAACCTGTTCCCATGCCTTTGAATACACGTCGGGGTCTCACAGCGACAACTCTGTAGTGAATGGTAACACAGCCGGTGCGAAATGTGCATGAAAGCAACCATCAGCCACTCCTTAGTGGTCAGAATGTACTGTGCAGCCGATATTTTCATGATTTTTGTGGAATTTAGTAATTTGCAAAAGTTTTAAAATAGGAGGGGACAAATCGCAGTCAATGACGGTTCTTTTGATCTATAGATCTCCAGGATCCATCAACTGTGTCGCGAGAAAATGGCCGGACAGACAAACAAACAAACAAACAAACAAACAAACAGACAGACTCTATGGCGCTTAGTATATAGGATTCGGTGTCAAAACGTTAATGACAAAACCAGGATAAAGCGCAGCAAAAATGCAAAATGGTCGCCGAGGATTGAACCTCGGTCGGCTCGCACGTTTATGCGCGCGATTCGGCGGCTTTCCCGCCTACGCCATGCTGTCGCATCACAGCACTCTTCAAAACGGCGCTCTTATACTCTCAGTTGGCGTCTATTCAGCAGACTACGGTGCTTTAGCACGCCCGCACGATCGATATGTCACGGGGAGAACCCGAGTTCAGGGAGAACCCGAGTACTCGGGTTCTCACTGATGCAGTTGGTGAGAACCCGAGTAGAGAGGCGGCGGGCGGCAGGGCGCGCTCGACCGAGGGCGGCCGCGCAGTACAATGAAGCCTATCAAGTTACACAGTGGACAAATAATCGCCGCTTTCAATCTGCTATAGCAGCTTCTAATTTGGGGAAAGCATTCGTAACATAATTTGAGGAAGTCCGGTTGACATTAGGATTATGTCTTTGACAGCTGTATATTCCTTTGAATTCAGGCTATGCTTAGGCTCGCCCTGCGCCCACAGTGCACAAGAGTCAGTCGGCGTCGCAGTCTGGCGGGTCGAAGCTTAGGCTTAACGCGACCGGTGACCGACTTCAGGGCGCGCGGAGCGTGCCGAGTACTCGGGTCCTCCCTGAACTCGGGTAGTCACTTTAACAGATATAAGCACCGTAACATTGCAAATAGAGATAATTTGTCGAAAAATTTTAAGCTTCAAACGTTACACCCACACTCATTTTGAAGTTAGTAACAGCAAATCTCATCGGATTCGTAATCGGCGACATCGACTCTACCTGACGCCATCTGCCACGTGTTTTACTTCGGCAGGACAAAAAAGTTCGCGGACTACACATCGTCATCTGTATATATACACATCGCCGCGCTGAGGCGCGGCGAAAAAGTCGATTTTCGACAGTTTTATATTTTGATTTAAAATATCTTGAAATTGCAATTTTTTCGCCCGGCCTCAGCCGGGCGACACCCTAGGAGAGCTCGGCGTGCGTGCGTGCGTACGTACGTGCGTACGTACGTACGTACGTACGTGCGTAACGCTCTTGGATCTCGGCGTTGGAAAGACGTAGAGAAACGATCTTGGGCTCTACGAATAGGTCTCGACTCAGTGATCATTCCGCTAAGAGAAGTCGAGATTCAAAAGTTTGAATTGCGCGCGCTACAGTACCCCGAAGGTCAAAACGCAAAACGGCTCTAGCTCGCTCGTGTCACGTCGTAGAGGGGCAATCGACACGTCAGGTGAAAGCTCTCGACGCGTTCTTTCATGTGACTGCAAAAGTTCTTTTAATTACGCAAACACGCACCGCCGAAAACGCCATTCTCGACATTTTGACGCTAAAATCGTTCTAACTTGCTCAACTTGCGTCGTAGAGAGACAATCTCAAGGTCAGTGGATAGCTCTCGACTCGCTGATCATTTGTTCTCCCATTGGTCAAAACTCAAAAATTTGAATTTCGCGAGTTACAGTAACCCGAAGGTTTTAAACGCAAAACGGCTCTAACTCGTCTGTCTTGCGTCGTAGAGAGGTGATCTTGAGCACCTTGGATAGCTCTGGACTCATTGATCATTTGTTCTCCCATTGATCGAAACTCAAAGTTTGAAATTCGCGAGTTACAGTAACCCAAATGTCCGAAAACGCAAAACGGCTCTAACTCGCTCGTCTTTCGTCGTAGAGCGGCGATCGACACGTCAGGTGAAAGCTCTCGACGTGTTCTTTCATGCGGCAGCAACAATTTTTAACATTACGCAAACACGCACCACGGGAAACGCCATTCTCGAGATTCGAACACTATAATCGCTCTAACTCGCTTGATTTGCGCCGTAGAGAGACGATCTCGAGATCAGTGGATAGCTCACGACTCACGGATTATTTGCAAAACTTGCTCTGTCATATGTTTGTCAAAACTTTGACAAGTTTCTGTCACTTTTTTTAAAGCGTTGCTCAAAAGAGGGATTTTCTTGCTCTAAAAACCAAATCCCGGGCGATATCAATATTGCTAAGCAATACCCTCTTGCGAAGGGGGAGCTCTTGAAGCGCAGCAATACGGGCGATGAACTCTCGCACTCTCTGCAGAAAGAACGCAACTCTATGCAATGTCAGTCAGAATACAAACTCAACTTTTTAATACCTGAGCTTGTTATACTCCACAAAAAAGTGTGGAGTATATAGCGATTGTGCGCGAAACGCAGTAATTTGGATCGGATGGGGTTCGCGCGTGAAGCGGCCGATTTGCAAACGGTCTTTTGCGTTGGGTAGGCCAAGTAAGTGGGCAGGGTGGACACCAAACGGGGTCACGCTCCGGGACCCCGTTGGCGGGAAATTCAAAAATTTATTTTTTCAAAGTACTGAAAATTGGGTTGGGCAAGGTAGAACTCGAAAAAGTTGCATATAATGGTATATACTATCTTTTGCTATGTTGTAGCCCTCGATAGTGCCGAACACGGAAAAAAAGAATTGGATCGCTGCGGGACCCATTTTGGCGCCAAATTTGAAAAATTCGCGATTTTTGGCCCTTTTCCGACTTTGACGGGCTGCTGTGCGGGCTAGGTAGCAGCTAGAGCCGCGAGACCGCTTTTGTTGCTCCTTCCCAGATGTCCTCTATAGAATGAGCCATGAACGGAGAAAATCGGGCGAAACACAAAAAAGTTATTTTCCCGCAACTTTTTTGACTCCGGGGTCGAAAATTGCAATTTTCGCGTTTCGGCGTCTGTAGCGCCCGAATGCGTTGTCGGATCGTTCCAAAAGTGGTTTTAAACGATTCTACGTTGAAATCTGGTCTATAAAAGTGTTTTTGACAAATTTGCAGAGTTACAGTAACCCTGCCGCGTCCATTTGAATTTTGGGTGTCCGGTCAACTTTGGCAATATTATGCTCGATTTCGGGGTTTTCGGGGGCGCTGATTACGAATTTGGCATTCGTTTAGCGTTTAGATGATGTTTGAACGTACCTATGACGAATTCGCATGCTACCATACCCCAAGTGCAGTATTTCGGTTCTGCGAGTCCATAGGAAGTTAGGGGTGTCGTATGTTGATTCTGGGGGTATTCTGTGATGTAGATCACGAATTCGGCATTAGTTTTGCGATTGGGGTGTCAGGGGGCCTCAACAGCAGATGAGTCACTGTGCGTAGGAGTTCAAATTTGTGGAGTATACAGCGTCCCCCGGACGACTTGCCTGGTTAAAAACTTATAAACTATGTCACAAATTCTTATCGGCATACGACCTTTCCATTTCTGCATTCACATTCGTCATTAAATGACTTTGTATTTTAGTCAATTTATGCAATTTTGACGAATAATCGCGTATTTCTATTAAATTCCACATCTGCAAAAAATTTCTTTTGTGTTACAAATTATCCGCGGTCCATGCTCCTTCCATTTCTGAAGAAATTTCGCGGCTAGCGCATCAGACGAAAAAGTCGATTTTCGACATTTTCGAATTTTAATTGCGAATATCTCGAAAATGCGAAATTAGCAACAGAAACGGACATCGGATCCGTACTCAGCGACCTTGACTCTACTTGACCACATATGCCACATATCTTACTTTTGTGCGACGGACAGACAGACAGACACACGCACACACACACACACACACAGACACACATTGCCATCCGTACAATATTCTAGGGAAGTTCCCCCCTAGTGGGGGGGTGGGGGGCGGGGGTAAGGACAGGTGAATTTGTTCGGGCTGAAGTTGAACAGGCTGTGTATCTCAGATGACTTCTCAGCCTCTAAGCTACACGAACAAATTCAGCGAGCTCTGCTCACACGCACGACGGTTCTCACATAGGCGCAACGCGCAGGCGGGTACGCGCCTCACTCACCACTGACGAAACGCGAGTAGGTGTCTACCACTGCAGCACTCAAACAACTCCCCCCCCCCCCCCCCCCCCCACATTCCCACATCAACAGGCGCCGTGCGTCCGTGCACCCACTAAACCACGCACATAGACAGTGCCATGCCATCACATGCCAACACGAAGTATCGAATCGAAGTACTTAGGACTTAGTGCTAATTTAGAGCTGCACTGCTCACTCTGAAGCGAGTTTGGCACCCGCAAACAGAGCACGCTGAATTTGTTCGTGTAGCTTAGAGACTGAGAAGCCATCTGAGATACACAGCCTGTTCAACTTCAGCCCGAACAAATTCACCTGTCCTTACCCCCACCCCCCCCCCCCCCCCACTAGGGGGGAACTTTCCTAGAGTACTGTAGAACAGCAAACTTTCGCGGCATAAAACTTTCGCGGATGGCCCGCTGCTGACCTTTTTCGCGCAGAAAACTTTCGCGATCGGTCGAAGGGCTACATGTAATAGCGTTAGCATGTACTTTTTCGCGGCATAAAACTTTCGCGGTTGAAAGGCGACCGCGAAATCCGCGAAAGTTTGATGCCCGCGAAAGTTTGCTGTTTTACAGTACACTCCCTGTCCATGTCCACGAAGTGGACACCTTCAGCGGGAGGGGGGGGGGGGGGGGGGGGGGGGGCTCCTCTGGCAGGTCCGATGAGAGACGACACAGACTTGCCGAGGCGCAATCGGAAAAGTGCTTATGCGTTGGACGGAGGGGGGGGGGGGGTCGGGGTTGGGGGAGTGGGGCAGGGGTTCCTCCTCACGGACAGGTTTGCAGGAGTGGGTCCATTGAGGTCATGAGCAAAGGGCAGCTCGAATCCAGAAACCCCAAGACCCAAAATTTGACCGACCGGACGCTGAAATCGGCAAATGGCACCCCGAATCCCGAAACAAACACCGGATTTATGTTCAGCGTCGTCAATAACCCCAGAAACAACTGTAAACTCAATTTTGAAAATTTCGGCCCGGGATCCAAAAATTCGCGCTCGGCGAGACCTTTGCCACCGCGTAACTTTTTACTGGTTTGACTTAGAAAGATGAAATGTTTTACACATTTGTTCACCCTATGGTGGGTCAAGGTAGAATACTTCGAATGGCGCCCCAGCATGCACCACTAGAGCTCGGCCGTCTTGAGCCGAGCCACGAACACGAACCGGAAGTAACGTTTGGGACAATGTAACTTTTTTCTTACGCAACCTAGAAAGATGAAATGTTTTACACATTTGTTCACCTTATGATGCACTTTGGTGGTCAACTTCGATTGGCGCCCCAGCATGCACCACTAGAGCTCGGCCGTCTAGAGTGGGACTTTGCCAAAATTTTGGCCAATTTTTTGATCGGGCCACACGGCCGCAATACTCAACCGATCTGCGAGATTTTTTAACATAATAAATGCGGTTGATAGGCTAATCTAACGAGCCATAAACCGTTCTCCTAGCTAGTACCGTTCACGAGCACGAGGCCGAAAACCTGGCAATCAGTATGATTGCTGAATTTTTCGACAGTTGTCATTTAATATCTCGGGAACCACTCAACCGATCCGGCTGAAATTTTGGCACAATACTTCTTGTTACTATGAACATCTATGGTGAAAATTTCAGCCCGATCGGTTACGTCTACCTATATGACGTAGTACTAACCCCTAGTCCCGCGCCGAACAAATTGGGTTGAGCGCTGACGCGCTCAACCCGATACACCTCGCCGCGCTGAGGCGCGGCGAAAAAAGACCCTACTTTTGGCCGAAACGACACTTTTCGGCTGACTGGATGGTCTCGATGCGCAGTCAAGCCGAAAAGCGTCGTTTCGGCCAAAAGTAGGGTCTATTTGATTGAGTCATATTTTCGAGCGTGTCGCAACCGAATAAGATGGGGTTTGATACATTGTGTAGACAATTGATCCTAGTTGGCACACAGAAAGCTTAAAGAAATTTGGCCGTTTCTTGCTTGAGTTATTAAAAAAGTGCACCCTTTTTGGCCGATTTCGGCGATTTTGGCCGTTTTGGCCCAAAGTAGGGTGTACGCGCCAGGCCACAACTAACGTTGTGGCGCACCAGTTTTGCTGAAATTTGAAATATGATGTCAGAACACCTTGGGGTACAACTGGTGCAAAAATTATTAAAATCGCTAATCCTGCGCAAAACCTCGAATTTTTCATATGCGCCTCAAACCGGTGCGTGTTGCGTGATTATGAAAAAATACGCACCGCGCCAACACACTCCGACAGGGGCATCCAACGATGCATAAATCGTTGGGGTTTCCCCAAGCACTAAGTCTGCAGACTCAAATAACCACCCAGTGCCAGCCTTTCTTGAATGGACTGTACATACCTAGGTAGTTAGGTAGTAAACCATACCTACACAATAGTGCAGTCACGTCACGTGTGTTGTTCCTAGAAGTGAGCCATTTTGTGCTGCAAGCAATCGATTAATTGCTACTACGAGTATTTTATTGGCAAATGCCCCTAAAATGACCCGGTTGCAGCGACAGCAGAATTGTATACGTGTAATTACGGGGATTTAGTCCCCGTCCCCATCCAGCCTTCCATCCAGGTGTATCTCCTCATCATGCTACCCGCAGCCCCCCCCCCCCCCCCCGCCGCCCCTCCCCCCTCCCTCCTACCTACTCTGAAGTGTAAAATACAACTTTCATGCAAGAGCTATCAGCGTTTATTAAAGTATTTACGGTACTTTCCTACGGTGCCCAAAGATGTACAAGTGTTGAATCAAGTTTATTCACTTCTTTGCAATACTCTGAGTGTGACATCATCGTACCTACCAGGGTCGGTGACGGCCCATATGCCGGTCGAAGATCGACTGTGCATCAAGAGGGCGGACTTGTCGCATCTGTGGATGGAGTCCCTCCAGGCAGTCAAGTTTGCGTCTCGCCCGCATCTGTTGCGCGCTGACGCTGGCGTACATTTTACGCGGTTGCTACCGCCAAACGAAGGGAGCGAATACAGTAACGTGATTACTGAGGTCAAACGGAGGCCGACTGGCCGCTTCCAGTTTCGCTTCTGTAAATTGCTTCTACTGAGGTACAAACTCCGACCGGAATCCATTGTGCACATTTGTACTCGAAACCGTGTACGCTCAATTACACTGCAAACAGATGTGTATTCAGATTCCATGTATCTTGCACGCAACAGATCCCTGGCGAGCCCATTTGACCAACCGATAAGCGAGGGTCGCGCCGACGGGATGCGACACTTGATGAGCGCGTAGACCTGCTCGAGGTCGCTTTTCTTGAAAACGATGCTGACGTCCAGCCACCAAAAGGAACCGAAATCCCTCAGAGCCTCCTGAATAGAGCTGGTCCGTGGAGCGCGTTGTGATCGTCGAGCTTGTTGCTTTCTACGTCTAATGCGTACGTATGTACAAGTGCCTACAACCGCACATGTACCGGTGTTTCGAAAGTCCAGCGCCCCCCCCCCCCCCAACCCCCCACCATCCACCCACAGCAAGCTGCAGGAGAGCTAGAAGGGTGAAACTTGGAGATATGGTAGCCCAATGTGTTGGCACATCTGACGCCAAATTTCAGCACCCTAGACCAATTCGTGCGGGAATAGGAGCTCGAAACGCTTGGTCAATTTCGGAAGACTCACTGGCTTGATGCAGCCACAACTTGTGCTGCACCAGATGTGATGGCGTCAGATGTGTCAATGCCACAGGCCATGGCCGCAGTGGCGTAGCCAGGACGGCCGACTTCAGGCCATCGCCGTCTGGACGGCTTTGGCCTGGACAATCAGGCCGTGGCCGTCTTTTCGAACAGAAGACGGCGATCGCCTGATGCGCCAGGCCATGGCCGGCTTTTCCTTTCTCTGTTAGTTTTCGATATATAGTATTTTCCTTCCGGTTCAGGCTATGCTTAGGCTCGCCCTGCGCCCACAGTGCACAAGAGTAAGTTGACGTCGCAGTCTGGTCGAAGCTTAGGCTTAACGCGGCCGGTGATCGACTCTGAAGTTGGTGGTCGCGCTAAGCCTCAGTTGAGACCCGCCAGACGCAACGCCGGCCGAGTTTTAGTGCAAACTGCAAGTGGAATAAACACTTCTCCATCTACTTCACCTCCTGCTAAGGCCTGCTGTGCCCTTTCCCTACAAGCGCTTGTAACAGCTGACACCATTAAAGACGGCTGCGGCCTGGTACATACATCAGGCCATGGCCGTCTTTTCGAGCAGAAGACGGCCATGGCCTGACGCATCAGGCCAACGCCGTCTAGACGGCCACGGCCTGATCGGCCCTTCCAAAGCCGTCTAGACGGCGATGGCCTGAAGACGGCCATGGCCTGCAACATCAACACATTGGGCTAACATATCTCGAAGTTTTACCCTTCTATGTAGCTCTCCTGCAGCTTGCTGTGGATGAGAGGGGGGGGGGGGGCTGGACTTTCGAAACACCCGGCATGCAAGCATCGGAGGACAAAGGATTCTCTGAAACGTGTGGGGAACGTGTCAGTGGCTCCCGGCGCTTCCAGAATATTCTAATGGCAACGTTTCTTTCACTGGCTTTCCAGCCAGCTTTCTCAAACCAAAACCCAATTACCGTGTCTTGTCTTGTCTCAATGTGGTTATTGCCAAAGTTGAAAAGTGATTGCGTTTGGACTGAGGAAGTTGGCCGGAAAGCCAGCGAAACGTCGCCACTGAATATTCTGGATGCGCATATAGCCATTGAAACGTTCTCCATGCATGATGCAGCGTTTAGAACCATTCAAAGATATCTGAAAAGAGTTCAAGAAACACGTCTGAACAACCCTCACCGAATGGACGATGTGCTTCCATCCGTACTGGATGATGTTGGCGATGTGCGCCGGATAGCGCTCGAAGTGGAACTCGCGAAATTCGACGTTGGAAAAGCCTTTCAACTTCTCGACCTCGTTCCCGGTCAGATTCAGACCGTATACGACAAGCTTCTGACCGGGAAACGTCCGGTTCATCACGTCGATAAGGCGCAGCGCCCCGCTGAGGTTGTTAGAAGAGCAACCGGTCACGAATCTTGGTTCGGGGAAGGGGTCAGATTCGAGGTCGAGAAACTTGTGCCGACTGGCTTCATCCTAGATTCGACGACGAGGTTTGTATGCGTAATACTCGCTTACAGGCCCACGCGGTAGATTCACTCCCAACAGGGTAGCCAACCAGTTCGAAATCTTTGAGGTATCGCAAGAGGGAGCAGTTGAATTTCAGCCCAACGAGTGTTCTGTTGAAGGGGGGCCGGTAGCAGAAATTGTTCGCAAAGCCTTCGCTGTCTGTACAGGTGCAGCTAGAGCCAGTTAATAAAGGGCTGAGGGCACGCATGCAAGCCATGCTTGCGCCCAAGTTCTGAAGTGGAGTAGTCGTCACGGCAGAATCATTGAAAGCGTCGTGTACGTAGGTAGTTGTACGGTCAAACCAACCCCTGACAGAAGTACCATAGCGCACAGGATGGACGATCGAATAGGTGGCAAAAACAAACGTTGCCCGACACATCCATAGAAAAACCTTGCTAAATACAAGTCATTTGAAAATGTCGAAATTTGCCATATTAGACAAAACATTAAAAATATCCCTAATTTCTTGAATTCTAAAATCTGAAACTATTTGCTAAATACTTGGCATACTATGCTCGATACATCCCTGCAAAGAAATTTTGAAATTTAAGCTGTTTAAAATTGTCGAAATTTAGCAATTTTGACAATACCCTTGAAAATATTCCTAATTTCTTGAATGTTAAAATCTGAAACTGGTTCCTAAGTACTTCACGTACTACAGCCGATACATCCACACAAATATATTTTGAAATTTAAGCCGTTTGAAATTGTTGAAATTTTGGCAATTTCGACAAAAACCTTGAAAAAACCCCTAAATTCGTTAATTATGAAATCAAGAACTATTTGCTAAACACTTGGCAGACTATGCTCGATACATCCGTGCAAAAAAGTTTTGAAACTTAAGCTGTCTCTTTGAAATTGTCGAAATTTGGGAATTTTGAAATTACCCTTGAAAATATCCCTAATTTCGTTAATTATAAAATCTGAAACAATTTGCTAAATACTTGGCAGACAATGTCCGACACAACCATGCAAAGACATTTTGATATTTACGTAATTTGAATTTGTCGAAATTTGGGCGTTTTAACAATACCCTTAAAAATATTCCTAATTTCGTTAATTATAAAATCAGAAACTATTTGCTAAATACTTGACATACTATGCCCAATACATCAACGCAAAGATATTGTTAAATTTAAGCCGTTTGAAATTGTCCAAATTTGGGAATTTTGACAAAACCCTTGAAAATATCTCTAATTTTATTAATTATAAAATTTGAAATTTTTTGCTAAATACTTGGCGGACTATGCTCGATACATCCGTTCAAAGAAATTTTGAATTTGAAATTGTCGAAATTTGGGGATTTTGGCAAAACCCTTGAAATTATCCCAAATTTCGTTAATTATAATCTCTGAAACTATTTGCTAAATACTTGGCAGACTATGCTCGATACATCGGTGCAAAGAAATTCTGAAATATATGCTGTTTGAAATTGTCGAAATTTGGAAATTTTGACAAAACCCTTGAAAAAATCCCTAATTTCGTGAATTATAAAATCCGAAACTATGTCACAAATTCATCGCGTCTTATGCCCTTTCCATTTCAGCAAAAACCTCGGCGATACGGCTTGCGAATAAAAGTGACAATTTTGACATTTTCATATTTTAATTGTGAATATCTCGTTATTCCGAAATTAGCAACAGAAACGGACATCGACACGTTACTCAGGGCTTCGACTCCATTGGGTGGCACCAACCGTCATGTCTAGTTATTCCGCTCCGCACCCACACACAGACTCACAGACAATTGCGTCCGCATATATACTCGCCGCGCACAAAGATATTTTGAAATTTAAGCCGTTTGAAATTGTTGAAATTTTGGCAATTTCGACAAAAACCTTGAAAAAACCCCTAAATTCGTTAATTATGAAATCAAGAACTATTTGCTAAACACTTGGCAGACTATGCTCGATACATCCGTGCAAAAAAGTTTTGAAACTTAAGCTGTTTGAAATTGTCGAAATTTGGGAATTTTGAAATTACCCTTGAAAATATCCCTAATTTCGTTAATTATAAAATCTGAAACTATTTGCTAAATACTTGGCAGACAATGTCCGACACAACCATGCAAAGACATTTTGATATTTACGTAATTTGAATTTGTCGAAATTTGAGCATTTTAACAATACCCTTAAAAATATTCCTAATTTCGTTATTTATAAAATCAGTAACTATTTGCTAAATACTTGACATACTATGCCCAATACATCAACGCAAAGATATTGTTAAATTTAAGCCGTTTGAAATTGTCCAAATTTGGGAATTTTGACAAAACCCTTGAAAATATCCCTAATTTCATTAATTATAAAATTTGAAATTTTTTGCTAAATACTTGGCGGACTATGCTCGATACATCCGTGCAAAGAAATTTTGAATTTGAAATTGTCGAAATTTGGGGATTTTGGCAAAACCCTTGAAATTATCCCAAATTTCGTTAATTATAATCTCTGAAACCATTTGCTAAATACTTGGCAGACTATGCTCGATACATCGGTGCAAAGAAATTCTGAAATATATGCTGTTTGAGATTGTCGAAATTTGGGAATTTTGACAAAACCCTTGAAAAAATCCCTAATTTCGTGAATTATAAAATCCGAAACTATGCCACAAATTCATCGCGTCTTATGCCCTTTCCATTTCAGCAAAAACTTCGGCGATACGGCTTGCGAATAAAAGTGACAATTTTGACATTTTCATATTTTAATTGTGAATATCTCGTTATTCCGAAATTAGCAACAGAAACGGACATCGACACGTTACTCAGGGCATTCGACTCCATTGGGTTGCACCAACCGTCATGTCTAGTTATTCCGCGCCCACACACACACACACACAGACAATAGCGTCCGTATATATACTCGCCGCGCACAAAGATATTTTGAAATTTAAGCCGTTTGAAATTGTTGAAATTTTGGCAATTTCGACAAAAACCTTGAAAAAAACCCCTAAATTCGTTAATTATGAAATCAAGAACTATTTGCTAAACACTTGGCAGACTATGCTCGATACATCCGTGCAAAAAAGTTTTGAAACTTAAGCTGTTTGAAATTGTCGAAATGTGGGGATTTTAACAATTCCATTGAAAATATACCTAATTTCGTTAATTATAGCATCTGAAACTATTTGTTAAACGCTTGGCAGACTATGCTCCATACATTCGTGCAAAGAAATTTTGAAATTTAAGCTGTTTGATATTGTCGAAATTTGGGAATTTTGACAAAACCCTTGAAAATATCCCTAATTTCGTTAATTATGAAATTTGAAACTATTTGCTAAATACATGGCAGACTATGCTCGACACATCCGTGCAAAGAAGTTTTGAAATAAAAGCTGTTTGAAATTGCCAAAATTTGGGAATTTTGACAAAACCATTGAAAATATCCCCAATTTCTTCGGCAGTCGCAACTTCAACGTCAGAGTTGTTCCCGAGGGTCCCACTTGGCGACGATACATCGAGCAACTGCGCCTACGCTACTACAACCCTGAAGACAGTGAGCCTGGAGAGGACTTCTCTACGACGCCTCTCACTACTGCGCCTCAAGAGGAGCAAGCGGTTCCCTCGAATAAGCGTCCGAAGCCTCGTCAGCCGACTGGAGGAGAATGTGGGCAGCACAATCCTCGCCGCTCCACTCGCCAGCGCAAGCCGAAACTGCCGCAGTGCTGCTGAACTTTTCTGATCGGCCTCAAGCCTGGTGGGGAGGAATGTTGTGATTGCGATCAATACGTACGTAGTATTTCGCATTCTCGATTCATTCGTTATTGTAAACGAGTGGGGGCCGCTTTCTTCCGCTCGGGTCGGTGGCGTGCTTCGATGTAGAGCTCCTACACGTTTCTTTTATTGTGAACATTCATTCTACCAAGCACGGAAACCAACAAGCTGTGTGTGTAAAAAGTGCAACCTATACTTTGTGTCCGTCAAATTTTGGTGAACGGTATAGTGAACTTTGTACGCATCGTTAGCCGCATCTGGAGAAAGAATCATGAGAACGTGTACCTTAATCCCAAGTGCAGCTATCCCCACGATACGCTTATCTGTACAACTGATCTAAAGCTCAGTGATATCGCCGCGTTCGCTATATGTTATCGGCATGATACGACGCCGTTTGTGTGGTGTTTCCTGTGGCAAAATTTTTTTTGTGGCAAAATTTTGTGTGGCAAAATTTTTAGATCGTTTGACCCCCGGGTCCAGGGGTCCCAAACCCCTCCCCCCCCCCCCCCCCCCCGCCGGTTGGCGCTTACACGTATGAACGAACTTGAAACGACGTAGAATGTTCTTCGCTTTGGTAGATTGATACGCTTACTTTATTGTTTCACGACTCTCTTATTCTTATAGAGGAATCTTCCAACAGGCCAATATATGTAGGACTTCTAGTAAGAATCACACCGAAGTCACCGAAATCGCCTCGACCTACATTGTTTTATTGTAAAAGTACGGTATTCGTTCCTCTACCTCTACCAAAGAGAGAACGTATTTGCAGTGAAATGTAGGTTCAATGTGCCCCTTTCGCCCCCCCCCCCCCCCCCCCCCACTATTCCCCCCTCCACTAACGAACACAGTTCGCCAGACAGCGTTGCCGCCGACGACACAGCGCGCTGTAACGCATTCAGTATTGCTTTGGTAGACGGTGTTCCGTAGTGGTGGGTGGTCTACGTATGTCTCTCCTCCCTTGTTCTTGCGTCAGCGACGCGACAGACAAAACTCATCGTAATGGAATGAAAGGGGAAAGGGGCCGTCTCCTACTCAGACACACATCAGAACGAATCGAGCACTTGACTTCTGTTGGCTGCTGCAGTAAAACACAGCCGATGGTGTAGCTTTCGATTGAGTTTAGCTCAGAGCGCATTAATTCAAACGCTGAGTGCGTTCCTGACTTGCTGGTGCGTTATTTCTGACGTTTTTTCGCCCGGTGTGACGAAAAATTTGTACCCCTGCAAAATATGTACCCCGGGGTAAATATTTTGCACGGGAAGCGGGTGCAAAATATGTACCCCCGTGCAAAATATATACCCCCCTCCGCCGAATGAGATTCATGCAGCTCGGAGCGCCGTGGCGCGTGGCGTCGCTTCGCAATGTGAGGCGGCAAGTAGTAGTAGCGGCAGAGACGCCATTGAAGCGATTGACTACTGCATGTCTGGCACCTGGCAGTATACCGGGTGTCCCAAAAAAAAGTATCCACTTCTTCTCCAGCTCATTACTTGCTATTGCAACGGCATATTTCAACCAAATTTTGCACATTCATACACTATAGTGTTCTTAATCGGATCACCAAATTTCATCCATAAAGACCTGACACAAGCATGGCTATAATCGGTTACGTGAGGTACATGCAAAACCGCTTTCACCCACGCAGCCATCCTGCGTTCAAGCTGACAAACTGCAACCGAATGTTACTCAGATCAACACAAATGGTTGGCATATCGCAATTTAGCAAATTTGGTTTCAGTTTATCAACCATTTGCCTCAACAACACATTTCGACCTGGCGCGAAGGCCTCTGTCCCATCGTTTCATGAATGCATGGCGAAATCGCATTCTGTGGAAGATCATTCTAAACAGAACAAATCTTTGCTTTCAGCGCTACTAATGATTCAAACATGATATTTTGGCTCTAATTTGGTCACTTCAACGAGATTGTCTGCATTACCAGCCGTCACAGCGGGTGTTATCAATAGACGCCGTCTTGTTGCAAGTGCGTGCAGAACGCAAAGAGATTCTGACGTGAACATATTATCAGCCGTAAGTGGCCTCAGCCGGGCGCCACCCTAGGAGAGCTCGGCGTGCGCGCGTGCGTGCGTGCGTGCGTTACGCTATTGGATCTCGACGTTGGAAAGTCGTAGAGAGACGATCTTGGGCTCTACGGATAGGTCTCCACTTACTGATCGGGTCGCTTGGTATGGGTCGAGACTCAAAAATTTGAATTTCGCGAGTTACAGTAACCCAAAGGTCCGAAAACGGAAAACGGCTCTAACTCGCTCGTCTTACGTCGTAGGGCGGCGATCGACACGTCAGGTGAACTATTTGCTAAACACTTGGCAGACTATGCTCGATACATCGGTGCAAAGAAATTCTGAAATATATGCTGTTTGAAATTGTCGAAATTTGGAAATTTTGACAAAACCCTTGAAAAAATCCCTAATTTCGTGAATTATAAAATCCGAAACTATGTCACAAATTCATCGCGTCTTATGCCCTTTCCATTTCAGCGAAAACCTCGGCGATACGGCTTGCGAATAAAAGTGACAATTTTGACATTTTCATATTCTAATTGTGAATATCTCGTTATTCCGAAATTAGCAACAGAAACGTTACGACTCGTTACAACGTTACAACAAAATCGACACGTTACTCAGGGCATTCGACTCCATTGGGTGGCACCAACCGTCATGTCTAGTTATTCCGCAATCCGCACCCACACACAGACACACAGACAATTGCGTCCGTATATATACTCGCCGCGCACAAAGATATTTTGAAATTTAAGCCGTTTGAAATTGTTGAAATTTTGGCAATTTCGACAAAAACCTTGAAAAAACCCCTAAATTCGTTAATTATGAAATCAAGAACTATTTGCTAAACACTTGGCAGACTATGCTCGATACATCCGTGCAAAAAAGTTTTGAAACTTAAGCTGTTTGAAATTGTCGAAATTTGGAAATTTTGAAATTACCCTTGAAAATATCCCTAATTTCGTTAATTATAAAATCTGAAACTATTTGCTAAATACTTGGCAGACAATGTCCGACACAACCATGCAAAGACATTTTGATATTCACGTAATTTGAATTTGTCGAAATTTGGGCATTTTAACAATACCCTTAAAATATTCCTAATTTCGTCATTTATAAAATCAGAAACTATTTGCTAAATACTTGACATACTATGCCCAATACATCAACGCAAAGATATTGTTAAATTTAAGCCGTTTGAAATTGTCCAAATTTGGGAATTTTGACAAAACCCTTAAAAATATCCCGAATTTCATTAATTATAAAATTTGAAATTTTTTGCTAAATACTTGGCGGACTATGCTCGATACATCCGTGCAAAGAAATTTTGAATTTGAAATTGTCGAAATTTGGGGATTTTGGCAAAACCCTTGAAATTATCCCAAATTTCGTTAATTATAATCTCTGAAACTACTTGCTAAATACTTGGCAGACTATGCTCGATACATCGGTGCAAAGAAATTCTGAAATATATGCTGTTTGAAATTGTCGAAATTTGGGAATTTTGACAAAACCCTTGAAAAAATCCCTAATGTCGTGAATTATAAAATGCGAAACTATGGCACAAATTCATCGCGTCTTATGCCCTTTCCATTTCAGCAAAAACCTCGGCGATACGGCTTGCGAATAAAAGTGACAATTTTGACATTTTCATATTTTAATTGTGAATATCTCGTTATTCCGAAATTAGCAACAGAAACGGACATCGACACGTTACTCAGGGGATTCGACTCCATTGGGTGGCACCAACCGTCATGTCTAGTTATTCCGCACCCACACACACACACACACACACACACACACAGACAATAGCGTCCGTATATATACTCGCCGCGCACAAAGATATTTTGAAATTTAAGCCGTTTGAAATTGTTGAAATTTTGGCAATTTCGACAAAAACCTTGAAAAAAACCCCTAAATTCGTTAATTATGAAATCAAGAACTATTTGCTAAACACTTGGCAGACTATGCTCGATACATCCGTGCAAAAAAGTTTTGAAACTTAAGCTGTTTGAAATTGTCGAAATTTGGGAATTTTGAAATTACCCTTGAAAATATCCCTAATTTCGTTAATTATAAAATCTGAAACTATTTGCTAAATACTTGGCAGACAATGCCCGACACAACCATGCAAAGACATTTTGATATTTACGTAATTTGAATTTGTCGAAATTTGGGCATTTTAACAATACCCTTAAAAATATTCCTAATTTCGTTAATTATAAAATCAGAAACTATTTGCTAAATACTTGACATACTATGCCCAATACATCAACGCAAAGATATTGTTAAATTTAAGCCGTTTGAAATTGTCCAAATTTGGGAATTTTGACAAAACCCTTGAAAATATCCCTACTTTCATTAATTACAAAATTTGAATTTTTTGCTAAATACTTGGCGGACTATGCTCGATACATCCGTGCAAAGAAATTTTGAATTTGAAATTGTCGAAATTTGGGGATTTTGGCAAAACCCTTGAAATTATCCCAAATTTCGTTAATTATAATCTCTGAAACTATTTGCTAAATACTTGGCAGACTATGCTCGATACATCGGTGCAAAGAAATTCTGAAATATATGCTGTTTGAAATTGTCGAAATTTGGGAATTGAAGCTGCGACTGCCGAAGACCTTGGTGATGGTGGCAGGCACCCATCGTGGATCTTTGTCTCGGCGTGGCCCATAGTAGAGCGCGTAGACAGCTTGTCCCACCTTGTAGGCTTGACCCACTTTTGCTACTGTCTGAGACTGACGACCTTGTGTGACGTGGACTGGCGATGGCAGCAAGGCGTCAATCTTGGTGCGAATCTGCCGACCGTTCAGGAGCTCTTTGGGAGACTGGCCGAGGGGCAGCGGCGTTCGACGGTACATCATCAGGCATTCCTGCAGGGCGACCTTTGGAGGAAGCGACGATTTCCTCAAGGCTTGCTTGCAGGTCTGCACCAGGCGCTCGGCTGGCCCGTTGGTGGCAGGGTGGTAAGGTGCCCCAGCCAGGTGGATGATGCCTCGCTCGTTGCACCATTCTTGGAATTCTTCAGACATGAAGGTGGTGGCGTTGTCCGACACGAGGGTGTGCGGATAGCCAAAGTGGGCGAAGTCTTGCTCTAGGAGATCAGTTGTGACCTTTGTCGAAGTGGAGCTCGTCGGATGGACACTAGAGTTCGTGCGGGATCCCGAAAATCCCGATCCCGATCCCGCAAATTCAACAAGCTGTGTGTGTAAAAAGTTCAACCTATACTTTGTGTCCGTCAAATTTTGGTAAACAGTAGTGAACTTTGTACACATCGTTAGTCGCATCTGGAGAAAGTGTCTTGAGAATGTGTACCTTAATGTCAAGTGCAGCTATCCCCACGATACGGTTGTCTGTACAGCTGATCTGAAGCTCAGTGATATCGCCGCGTTCGCTATATGTTATCGACATGATGCGACGCCGTTTATCTGATGTTTCCTACCTGTGTGAAAACGTCACATTCAACAAAAAAAACTTGCCAAAAGTTTGGTGCAAGCGAATTCCTGTGTTCAGCGTACGCATTTCTGTTTCCGAGTGCACATTCATCAATAAACAGCTGTTCTGGCCATCAGGAGAATATCTCGATTTTGACATTTTTTTAAATTTTAATTCTAAATATCTCGAAATTGGAATTTATTAAAACTGTAAAACTATGTCACAAATTCTTATTGGCATACGGCCTTACCATTTCTGCGTTCAAATTCGTCAAAAAACGACGTTCTATTTTGTTGATTTTTGGAGTTTTGAAAAATAATCACGTATTTCCATTAAATTCCATATTTGCGAATAATTTCTCTTGCGTTGCAAATTATCCGCAGTCTGTACTCGTTCCATTTCTGAAGAAATTTCGCCGCTATATCATCAAGTGAAAAAGTCGATTTTCGACATTTCCATATTTTGATTGAAAATATCTCGAAATTGCAATTTTTAAAAACTGTAAAACTATGTCACAAATTCTTATTGGCATACGGCCTTACCATTTCTGCATTCACATTCGTCAATAAATGACGTTGTATTTTAGTCAATTTTTTGCAATTTTGACAAATGATCGCGTATTTCTATTAAATTCCACATTTGCAAAAAATTTCTTTTGTGTTACAAATTATCCGCGGTCCATGCTCCTTCCATTTCTGAAGAAATTTCGCGGCTAGCGCATCAGACGAACAAGCTGTGTGTGTAAAAAGTTCAACCTATACTTTGTGTCTGTCAAATTTTGGTGAACAGTATAGTGAACTTTGTACACATCGTTAGCCGCATCTGGAGAAAGTGTCTTGAGAATGTGTGCCTTAATTCAAAGTGCAGCTATCCCCACGATACGGTTGTCTGTACAGCTGATCTGAAGCTCAGTGATATCGCCGCGTTCGCTATATGTTATCGGCATGATACGACGCCGTTTATCTGATGTTTCCTACTTGTGTGAAAACGTCACATCCAACAAAAAAACTTGCCAAAAGTTTGGTGCGAGCGAATTACTGTGTTCAGCGTACGCATTTCTGTTTCCGAGTGCACATTCATCAATAAACAGCTGTTCTGGCCATCAGGAGAAAATCTCGATTTTGACATTTTTTTAAATTTTAATTCTAAATATCTCGAAATTGAAATTTATTAAAACTGTAAAACTATATCACAAATTCTTATTGGCATACGGCCTTACCATTTCTGCGTTCAAATTCTATTTTGTTGATTTATGGAATTTTGAAAAATAATCACGTATTTCTATTAAATTCCATGTTTGCAAAAAATTTCTCTTGCGTTGCAAATTATCAGCAGTCTATACTCGTTCCACTTCTGAAGAAATTTCGCCGCTATATCGTCAGGTGAAAAAGTCGATTTTCGACATTTCCATACTTTGATTAAAAATATCTCGAAATTGCAATTTTTAAAAACTGTAAAACTGTGTCACAAATTCTTATTGCCATACGGCCTTACCATTTCTGCATTCACATTCGTCAATAAATGACGTTGTATTTTAGTCAATTTTTGCAATTTTGACAAAATAATCGCGTATTTCTATCAAATTCACCTTTGCAAAAAATTTCTTTTGTGTCACAAATTATCCGCGGTCCATGCTCCTTCCATTTCTGAAGAAATTTCGCGGCTAGCGCATCAGACGAAAAAGTCGATTTTCGACATTTTCGAATTTTAATTGCGAATATCTCGAAAATGCGAAATTAGCAACAGAAACGGACATCGGATCCGTACTCAGCGACATCGACTCTACTTGACCACATATGTCAATGACTTTACTTCGGTGCGACGGAAACACACACACACACACAGACACACACACACACAGACACACACACACACACACATTGTCAACCGTATATATACACCTCGCCGCGCTGAGGCGCGGCGAAAAAAGTCGATTTTCGACATTTTCGAATTTTAATTGCCAATATCTCGCAAATGCGAAATTAGCAACAGAAACGGACATCGGATCCGTACTCAGCGACATCGACTCTACTTGACCACATATGTCAGTGACTTTACTTCGGTGCGACGGAAACACACACACACACACACACACAGACACACAGACACACACACACACACACACACATTGTCATCCGTATATATGTCGCCGGGAATTCCCGTATTCAGGGAAATCCCGTATATACGGGAATTCCCTAGACGTTCCAGTGAAATCCCGTATATACGGGATTTCCCTAACTAACCTAGGGAAATCCCGTATTCTCGCAAACGGGGAGGAGGAGGTGGGCGCCAGGGCGGGATTCGTGTTGCGCGCGCGATTGTTCTTCCCCTTAATCCCTGGTTGTCTGTCTGTTTGTCTGTGATTCTGTTTGCCCTAATCAGCCCGCCCGACTGGGCCCGTATACCCTGGCGACCTATGGGGCGCTACCCTGGGGCGGGCCCACTGATTTGCCGAAACTGGTCCGTTACGCGGAAAAGGCTACTGTAGGCGAGAAAATTCAAATTTTTGAATTTCGCTCGAGACAGTGGAGCCTGCTTGGAAGGGCGGGCAAGGCGGTTGGTATCCTGGGTGTGTAAGGTGGGTAATGTGTAACTTCACGCACCCGGCCACGACGCGCTGCGGTGTACTGTAAGTGAGAAAATTCAAATTTTTGAATTTCGCTCTAGACGGTGGAGCCTGCTTGGCACGGCGCGCAAGTAAGCTGATATGACAGCCAGATAGGGCAACAGAGCAAGACTGCACGTGCGCAGTATAGGCGCATAGAAGTGTACGGTAGTGAGAAAATTCAAATTTTTTTGGTTTCTTACATTTCAATGTAAAACAGAGTGTAATGGTTAGGCGGCGGCTGTCGAGCGAGGCGCGCAGCGCCGAGCGAGACGAAAAGCCTGGAGCGGGCGAGCGAAGCGAGCCCGCACAGGGCTTTTCTCCGCGCGCGCCGAAGGCGCGCGCCCAGGCCGCTAGTCTATGATTAAAAGGGGGATGAATAGTTTCAACTTTTAAGCAGCTTTCAAAATAAATTCCTTGATTGAATACAATGCTATTGTCATTGACGGTTGTATATGCCTTTGAATTCAGGCTATGCTTAGGCTCGCCCTGCGCCCACGCTGCACAAGAGTCAGTCGGCGTCGCAGTCTGGCGGGTCGATGCTTAGGCTTAGCGCGACCGGTGACCGACTTCAGGGCGCGCGGAGCGCGCCCTGAAGTTGGTGGTCGCGCTAAGCCTCAGTTTGAGACCCGCCAGGCGCGACGTCGACCGAGTTTTAGTGCAAACTATGAGTGGGGTGAACACTCCTCCATCTACTTCACCTCCTGCTCAGGCCGGCAGTGCCCCTTCCAGTGTTTCGCCTGCCCGCGGCTGGAATACGGGATTTCCCTAACTCAGCTGGGGAATTCCCGTATATACGGGATTTCCCTAACGCAGCTAGGGAAATCCCGTATATACGGGATTTCCCTAGATACGGGAAGTCACTGTAACATATATACACCTCGCCGCGCTGAGGCGCGGTGAAAAAATCGCAATCCCGATCCCGATCCCGCACTTTGAGAAACGCCAATCCCGATCCCGATCCCGATTGGGAATTTCAGAAAACGGGATCCCGCGTCTCCAAAATAGACCTGAAATTGGCTAATTTTGTCCAAAATATGATTATTTTGGCTATTCTAAAGGTTGCTAGTCGTGCAAAATGCTCGTTCTAAGCGTTGTTGCCATGTTTGTAAGCAAGAATGTGAACTTGTACATAAATACAGCTTAGCTGGCCTCGATTCCAGTCCCGATTTTTTGAAAATCGAAAATCCCGATCCCGCAAATTCAAAAATCAAAATCCCGATCCCGATCCCGCACTTCGAGAAACGCCAATCCCGATCCCGATCCCGATCGCTATAGCCCAGTCCCGATCCCGATCCCGATCCCGACAAAACGCAAATCACGAACTCTAATGGACACAGAGATACTTGGAGTAGGCGTCGAACAGAACTAGCCAGTTGGTGCTCATGAAGTTAATGGCGTGGTCAACGTGAACCCGACTCCAAGGCTTCTCTAGGGGCATCCAGGGATGAATCGGCGGCTTCTCGTCCTTGTTCTGGTGCTTCGAGCAGGAGGAACACTGGTGGCAGCAGTCGGCGACCATCTGGTCAATTCTCGGCCAGTAGACGGCGGTGCGCGCCAGCTGCTTCACGCGCTGCACCCCAAAATGACCCAGGTGGAGTAGATCCAGAACTTGGACATGAAGCGATTTTGGAACCGCCTATCTGTTGCCGTAGAGCAGACAACTGTTGACACTGGAAAGCGAAGTAGACATCTTCTGAAGCCCCTGAAGAGAGGCAGTCCTCCGCTGGTAGATCCATTTACAGATTGGCAGGCCACCCTTCTCGGCAGAAGCGCATAGCGAAATGGCAGGATCTTTGGCAGATTCCCTTGCCAGGGAGTTGCTCTTGCCCAGAAGCAACTGCTGGGCCAGTGTCTTGATCGTCTTGATGGAACAGATGGTTTCATTGTCTTCCTCATCTTCCTCCCCATCAAAGATACGATCCCCAGTAGCCGGCAGTCGGCTGAGGGCGTCAGCGTTGCCATGGTCCTTGGTCTGCCTATACTCGATGGAGTAGTCATGCCGGGTGGACCAAACAAACTATCCGAACTTTGAATGCAAATAACTTGAGCTAGAGTGCGAATTTTTACACGCGGTTTATTGCGTTCGAAAGACAAAGCCATAACGTTTTTTCGCCGCGCCCCAGCGCGGCGAGTATATATACGGACGCAATTGTCCATTCGTGTGTGTGTCTGTGTGTCTGTGTGTGTGTGTCTGTGTGTGTCACAAAACTAGACGTGACGGTTAGTGCCACCCAATGGAGTCGAATGCGCCGAGTAACGTGTCGATGTCTGTTTCTGTTGCTAATTTCGCTATTTCGAGATATTTACAACTAAAATACGAAAATGTCAAAAATGACACTTTTATTTGCAAGTCGTATCGGCAAAGTTTTTGCTGAAATGGAAAGGGCATAAGACGCGATGAATTTGTGACGTAGTTTTGGATTTTGGAATTCACGAAATTAGGGATATTTTCAAGGATTTTGTCAAAATTCCCAAAGTTCGACAATTTCAAACAGCTTAAATTTCGAAACTTCTTTGCACGGATGTATCGAGCATAGTCTGCCAAGTATTTATCAAATAGTTTCAGCAAATATAATTAACGAAATTAGGGATATTTTCAAGGTTTTTGTCAAAATTCCCAAATTTTGACAATTTCAAACAGCTTAAATTCAAAATTTCTTTTCACGGATGTGTCGAGCATAGTCTGCCAAGTATTTATCAAATAGTTTCAGGTTTTATAATTAACAAAATTAGGTATATTTTCAAGGTTTTTGTCAAAATTCCCAAATTTCGATAATTTCAAACAGCTTAAATTTCAAAACTTCTTTGCACGGATATATCGAGCATAGCCTGCCAAGTATTTATCAAATAGTTTCAGATTTTATAATTAACGAAATTAGGGATATTTTCAAGGGTTTTGTCAAAATTCCCAAATTTCGACAAATTCAAACAGCTTAAATTTCAAAACTTCTTTGCACGGATGTATCGAGCATAGTCTGCCAAGTATTTATCAAATAGTTTCAGATTTTATAATTACCGAAATTAAGGATATTTTCAAGGGTTTTGTCAAAATTCCCAAATTTCGACAATTTTAAACGGCATAAATTTCAAAACTCCTTTGCACCGATGTATCGAGCATAGTCTGCCAAGTATTTAGGAAATAGTTTCAGAGATTATAATTAACCAAATTAGGGATATTTTCAAGGGTATTGTCAAAATTCCCCAATTTCGACAATGTAAAACGGCTTAAATTTCAAAACTTCTTTGCACGGATGTATCGAGCATAGTCTGCCAAGTATTTATCAAATAGTTTCAGATTTTATAATTAACGAAATTAGGGATATTTTCAAGGGTTTTGTCAAAATTCCCAAATTTTGACAAATTCAAACAGCTTAAATTTCAAAACTTTGTTGCACGGATGTATCGAGCATAGTCTACCAAGTATTTATCAAATAGTTTCAGATTTTATAATTCACAAAATTAGTGATATTTTCAAGGGTTTTTTTCAAGCATGGCAGATTTCGGCAATTTCAAATGGCTAAAACTTAGCAATATTTTCCATGGATATGTCCGGCAACGTACGTTTTTGCCACCTATTCAATCGAAGACGAAACGCGGCAATTCTGTTCACTGTGCGGTTCTGCAATCTACAGCAATGGTACCGTTACCGTCCGCATTTGTGACCCAAAAGAAAAGGGCGTCGTCCCATTTAGACCCTCTTCATTCCAAAGTGAACCTGCGGCGAACATTCCTAATCCATTTATGGATCAGTACCCACCAATGCGCCTTACAGGCATCGATTGCCCAACAATGGCACAAACTTTCTCTGGAAACTCGAGGTAACTGCGGCGATACTCCCCGAAGAAATGCTCAACTTACTATTCTGACACTCTATGGAATATACTCCTCAAATGCACAAAACACTATACAATGCCAATCAACCATCATCGGGTACCCAGTTTTTTCGCCGCCCCCCAGGGCGGCGAGTATATATGTGACGTCCAGAATCCGCATTCGTCCAGAATCCGCATATGCGGCTTCTGGACGGCGACGCGTCCAGTTTCCGCATAATGCGGATTGTGGACGCGGCGCCGTCCAGAATCCGCTTTGGAGAAGGAGAAGCATGCTCCTGGCTCTATATGCGTAACTTGGACGTCAAGAATATGTACGCATTCCTTGATTGATTACAATGTTGTTGTCTTTGAAAGTATGATTTTCCTTTGACATCAGGCTATGCTTAGGCTCGCCCTGCGCCCACAGTCCACAAGAGTCAGTCGGCGTCGCAGTCTGGCGGGTCGAAGCTTAGGCTTAACGCGACCGGTGACCGACTTCAGGGCGCGCGGAGCGCGCCCTGAAGTTGGTGGTCGCGCTAAGCCTCAGCTGAGACCCGCCAGGCGCGACGCCGGCCGAGTTTTAGTGCAAACAGTGGGTGGGGTAAACACTCCTCCATCTACTTCACCTCCTGCTTAGGCCTGCTGTGCACCTCCGGCAAGCGAAGCCAAAGGAATGCTGATTCTGGACGTCCAGATCACGCATCATGTGTGGGGGCATGGCTCTTCTTTCCCATGCCGACTCTGGACGCCGCGCCGTCCAGAATCGGCATTATTCGGAATCTGGACGGAGACGCGTCCAGAATCCGCATTATGCGGCTTCTGGACGAATGCGGAAAGTGGACGTAACATATATACGGACGCTATTGTCCGTTTGTGTGTGTGTGTGTGTGTCTGTGTGTGGGTCCGGAACAACTAGACACGACGGTTAGTGCCATCCGATGGAGTCGAATGCGCTGAGTAACGTGCCGTTGTCCGTTTCTGTTGCTAATTTCGCTATTTCGAGATATTTGCAATTAAAATATGAAAATGTCAAAAATGACACTTTTATTTACAGGTCGTATCGAGAAAGTTTTTGCTGAAATGGAAAGGGCATATGACGCGATGAATTTGTAACATAGTTTCGGATTTTGGAACTCACGAAATTAGGGATATTTTCAAGGTTTTTGTCAAAATTCCCAAATTTCGATAATTTCAAACAGCTTAAATTTCAAAACTTCTTTGCACGGATACATCGAGCATAGCCTGCCAAGTATTTATCAAATAGTTTCAGATTTTATAATTAACGAAATTAGGGATATTTTCAAGGGTTTTGTCAAAATTCCCAAATTTCGACAAATTCAAACAGCTTAAATTTCAAAACTTCTTTGCACGGATGTATCGAGCATAGTCTGCCAAGTATTTATCAAATAGTTTCAGATTTTATAATTACCGAAATTAAGGATATTTTCAAGGGTTTTGTCAAAATTCCCAAATATCGACAATTTTAAACGGCATAAATTTCAAAACTCCTTTGCACCGATGTATCGAGCATAGTCTGCCAAGTATTTAGGAAATAGTTTCAGAGATTATAATTAACCAAATTAGGGATATTTTCAAGGGTATTGTCAAAATTCCCCAATTTCGACAATGTAAAACGGCTTAAATTTCAAAACTTCTTTGCACGGATGTATCGAGCATAGTCTGCCAAGTATTTATCAAATAGTTTCAGATTCTATAATTAACGAAATTAGGGATATTTTCAAGGGTTTTGTCAAAATTCCCAAATTTTGACAAATTCAAACAGCTTAAATTTCAAAACTTTGTTGCACGGATGTATCGAGCATAGTCTACCAAGTATTTATCAAATAGTTTCAGATTTTATAATTCACAAAATTAGTGATATTTTCAAGGGTTTTTTTCAAGCATGGCAGATTTCGGCAATTTCAAATGGCTAAAACTTAGCAATATTTTCCATGGATATGTCCGGCAACGTACGTTTTTGCCACCTATTCAATCGAAGACGAAACGCGGCAATTCTGTTCACTGTGCGGTTCTGCAATCTACAGCAATGGTACCGTTACCGTCCGCATTTGTGACCCAAAAGAAAAGGGCGTCGTCCCATTTAGACCCTCTTCATTCCAAAGTGAACCTGCGGCGAACATTCCTAATCCATTTATGGATCAGTACCCACCAATGCGCCTTACAGGCATCGATTGCCCAACAATGGCACAAACTTTCTCTGGAAACTCGAGGTAACTGCGGCGATACTCCCCGAAGAAATGCTCAACTTACTATTCTGACACTCTATGGAATATACTCCTCAAATGCACAAAACACTATACAATGCCAATCAACCATCATCGGGTACCCAGTTTTTTCGCCGCCCCCCAGGGCGGCGAGTATATATACGGACGCTATTGTCCGTTTGTGTGTGTGTGTGTGTGTCTGTGTGTGGGTCCGGAACAACTAGACACGACGGTTAGTGCCATCCGATGGAGTCGAATGCGCTGAGTAACGTGCCGTTGTCCGTTTCTGTTGCTAATTTCGCTATTTCGAGATATTTGCAATTAAAATATGAAAATGTCAAAAATGACACTTTTATTTACAGGTCGTATCGAGAAAGTTTTTGCTGAAATGGAAAGGGCATATGACGCGATGAATTTGTAACATAGTTTCGGATTTTGGAACTCACGAAATTAGGGATATTTTCAAGGTTTTTGTCAAAATTCCCAAATTTCGATAATTTCAAACAGCTTAAATTTCAAAACTTCTTTGCACGGATACATCGAGCATAGCCTGCCAAGTATTTATCAAATAGTTTCAGATTTTATAATTAACGAAATTAGGGATATTTTCAAGGGTTTTGTCAAAATTCCCAAATTTCGACAAATTCAAACAGCTTAAATTTCAAAACTTCTTTGCACGGATGTATCGAGCATAGTCTGCCAAGTATTTATCAAATAGTTTCAGATTTTATAATTACCGAAATTAAGGATATTTTCAAGGGTTTTGTCAAAATTCCCAAATTTCGACAATTTTAAACGGCATAAATTTCAAAACTCCTTTGCACCGATGTATCGAGCATAGTCTGCCAAGTATTTAGGAAATAGTTTCAGAGATTATAATTAACCAAATTAGGGATATTTTCAAGGGTATTGTCAAAATTCCCCAATTTCGACAATGTAAAACGGCTTAAATTTCAAAACTTCTTTGCACGGATGTATCGAGCATAGTCTGCCAAGTATTTATCAAATAGTTTCAGATTTTATAATTAACGAAATTAGGGATATTTTCAAGGGTTTTGTCAAAACTCCCAAATTTTGACAAATTCAAACAGCTTAAATTTCAAAACTTTGTTGCACGGATGTATCGAGCATAGTCTGCCAAGTATTTATCAAATAGTTTCAGATTTTATAATTACCGAAATTAAGGATATTTTCAAGGGTTTTGTCAAAATTCCCAAATTTCGACAATTTTAAACGGCATAAATTTCAAAACTCCTTTGCACCGATGTATCGAGCATAGTCTGCCAAGTATTTAGGAAATAGTTTCAGAGATTATAATTAACCAAATTAGGGATATTTTCAAGGGTATTGTCAAAATTCCCCAATTTCGACAATGTAAAACGGCTTAAATTTCAAAACTTCTTTGCACGGATGTATCGAGCATAGTCTACCAAGTATTTATCAAATAGTTTCAGATTTTATAATTCACAAAATTAGTGATATTTTCAAGGGTTTTTTCAAGCATGGCAGATTTCGGCAATTTCAAATGGCTAAAACTTAGCAATATTTTCCATGGATATGTCCGGCAACGTACGTTTTTGCCACCTATTCAATCGAAGACGAAACGCGGCAATTCTGTTCACTGTGCGGTTCTGCAATCTACAGCAATGGTACCGTTACCGTCCGCATTTGTGACCCAAAAGAAAAGGGCGTCGTCCCATTTAGACCCTCTTCATTCCAAAGTGAACCTGCGGCGAACATTCCTAATCCATTTATGGATCAGTACCCACCAATGCGCCTTACAGGCATCGATTGCCCAACAATGGCACAAACTTTCTCTGGAAACTCGAGGTAACTGCGGCGATACTCCCCGAAGAAATGCTCAACTTACTATTCTGACACTCTATGGAATATACTCCTCAAATGCACAAAACACTATACAATGCCAATCAACCATCATCGGGTACCCAGTTTTTTCGCCGCCCCCCCAGGGCGGCGAGTATATATACGGACGCTATTGTCCGTTTGTGTGTGTGTGTGTGTGTGTGTCTGTGTGTGGGTCCGGAACAACTAGACACGACGGTTAGTGCCATCCGATGGAGTCGAATGCGCTGAGTAACGTGCCGTTGTCCGTTTCTGTTGCTAATTTCGCTATTTCGAGATATTTGCAATTAAAATATGAAAATGTCAAAAATGACACTTTTATTTACAGGTCGTATCGAGAAAGTTTTTGCTGAAATGGAAAGGGCATATGACGCGATGAATTTGTAACATAGTTTCGGATTTTGGAACTCACGAAATTAGGGATATTTTTAAGGTTTTTGTCAAAATTCCCAAATTTCGACAAATTCAAACAGCTTAAATTTCAAAATTTCTTTGCACGGATGTATCGAGCATAGTCTGCCAAGTATTTAGCAAATAGTTTCAGCGAATATAATTAACGAAATTTAGGATATTTTTAAGGATTTTGTTAAAATCCACAAATTTCGACAATTTCAAACAGCTTAAATTTCAAAATTTCTTTTCCCGGATGTGTCGACCATAGTCTGCCAAGTATTTATCAAATAGTTTTAGATTTCATAATTAACAAAATTAGGGATATTTTTAAGGTTTTTGTCAAAATTTCCAAATTTCGACAATTTTAAACGGCATAAATTTCAAAACTCCTTTGCACCGATGTATCGAGCATAGTCTGCCAAGTATTTAGGAAATAGTTTCAGAGATTATAATTAACCAAATTAGGGATATTTTCAAGGGTATTGTCAAAATTCCCCAATTTCGACAATGTAAAACGGCTTAAATTTCAAAACTTCTTTGCACGGATGTATCGAGCATAAGTAGTAGTAGTACGGCCAACACTGGCAACCCCAGCGATTTAGCCGCGCTAGAGCGCTGCAAAGCACACCATCGGATTCAGCGGGGTCGAAAACATACCCCTACACCAAATTTCAGAAAAATCCATCCATTAAAATTTCCCCAAATTTTAATTAATTTAATTCGGCGCACCGACTTGCCGCCACGTCATGGCTGATTACGGTAACTGGCGCGAACTGAGTGCGTCTCGGGGGTTTCGTCACTTTTGGCTACCGTATTTTATTTCTTTTAAGTTAATAAGTTATTAATAAGAATTAATAAAAGTCCCGCTCCACTATTTGGCCAGGATACGGTAAAATTCAAACTTCGTAGAGCCGACGCACAGAGTGATGGATGGTGACAGCTGGCGCTGGCGCGGAGCGCAGTTTGTGTACGCAAGTGCACTACGCCGCGAGTTGCAGTGTGTGTTGCCGTCTGCCTGCTACTACACTACCGCTACTGCGTTGTACCTACCTACACTGTACCTACCCACACCACGCAAAACTTACGCAAACAGCCTGTGTTTCGAATCCCCAACCCCCTTCGTTTGTGAAAATGGCCTCTTCCTCTTCCATGGGCTCGCCAAAGCGCAAGCGGCGCTGTCTGCCGGTCGACGTTCCCAATGTCTCGACCAACGATGCTGACCTCGCAGGAACCAGTTCTGAAGGCGAAATCGCCGCCTTCCGCCGCCACTGGCGCTCCTACATCGGGACGCAGTGGATCAAGAGCAGCGAGCGGCGCTACACCTACGTCAGGGAGCTGGACGGCGTGGACTTCACCAAGAGGCTGGTCATCAACTACCTGAAGGCCATCATGAGGCTGGACAAGTTCCAGGGCCAGTTGCTCCGCCTAGGCGTCTGCTACGCCAGCATTCTCAAGAACGCCAAGACGGGCGAGCTGCGCCACTTCTACGCGTCACCTGGCAATACCTCTGCCTTTGACTTCTCAGCCCGCCGCATTATTGAGATGGAAACTGCTGTAGATAGCTACGACTTTGACGAGATCTACGAACAGGCGTGCGGCGCCAGGGACGACACTGACTGGGAGTTCGTTGAGTTCTCGCACATGGAGATCGAAATTTTGATCTTGGATTAGTGTCATGTACATACATGGTAGCTACCTAGCCTGTGCTTGCAGTGTTTCACCCTGTGCGCCTACGACATCGCATTTGCTGCATACTACTAACGGCACATAGTTCACGCCTACTTAGGTTAGATACGTGCAAAATGCTGTCGGAAGAAGACGAGACGCGCCTCCGGCGCTTGTATTTGTTTTCGGACAATGCCTTTGTGGGCGCAGACGAATTTGCCCGCGCTGTGAAGTCGCGGTTTCCTGGCGCCACACTGAGCGAGATTTCAACCACAATTCGTCGGTTCTACCCCTACAGTTTGTACGCAGAGCCCCGCAAACGCACCTACTACAAGAACTATGTGAGCAATCGTTACATGGACTACGAACAGAAGGTCGGTGGCACTGTGGTCTCGGACACGTTGCATTTGGCAAAATCGAGTTACTACGTGGTCACATTCCAAGATTTGTTCTCTAAGCGAACATACCTATTTCCAATAAGAAAGCTGACGGCTCAGAGGGTGGCAGAGTTCCTGTCGTTGGTTTACGACCGATTGGGTGGAATCGACACGTTTTTGACGGGTGGGCGTTTATTTCATCACTTTGCTATTTTACATTAATTGATTTTTTCTTTTACGTTTTACACAGGGGAGTCGAGTTCACGGGAGCACCTGTAGGCAGAGTGTTGGCCGAGAAGCAAATTCGACACGTCACAAGCCAGGATCACTGGCGAAACAAGGTTCCAAATTCCGAACGGTTGAATCGAAGCATTCGGACGCGATTGGGAAGGTTGAAAGCTTCCAAAACCTTCGTCAGCGTGCCCGACGCCCTGCGACGGATCGAGCACAGCTTCAACTCGACCACAAACTCTGTCACAGGCCGAGTGCCAAATGACACCTTTGACCACCACGCCCCTGAAATTCTGTCCAGAACCAGAAGACGGCGTCTAAAAGAAATGAGCAAAGGCCCAGAACCTGCAATCTACCAGATCGGACAGCTAGTCCGCATTCGTCGCCAACTGGGCGCATTTCAAAAGTCTGACACTCCTGCCTTATCACAAGAAGTCTACCGTATAGTAGGCATTAAGAATACAGTACCATCGCCCTCTTACCATATTGCCAACGTGGCTACTGGAGAGCGTGCTGTTGGTACATACTCCCAAAGGGACTTGTCACCTTACGTCGAGTTAGACTTTGGTGTGACAAAAGTGTGACAAAATGGCATTTTCGAGTGATACGTTTTCGCTGATCCTGTCTCCAAGAGTCGCGCACTATTCGGAAGAGCGTGACTTGGTGGATGAGTTCTTTGACGACGACATCGACACAGTGTGGAAGTTTCGCTTCGCCGACTTGCCAACAACCCGAAATCTCGACCTCGGTCAAGGGTGGGAAGTGGGCTTGATGTCGCTGCACACACACGGTCAGGTCCCACGCAAGATACCAGTTCGACCTATACTTTATTTGAAGCCGGGTGACGAAAGTTGGTCCGATTCTGAAGTGGGGCCCATCTACTTTGACGACGACTGGGAATTTGCATATCGATTCCTGCACGGCTTGCCTCCATACCTATCCGCGGAAGACAGAATGTTTCCTAAACGTAAACAGGACAACAAGCATTTCATTGAAATCAAGCCGCCTCTCAAGGTATATCTGGACGAGTTGCACCAGAGAGCTTTTGGCCTGAATATTTTGGAGGGCCCTTTGACTGGGGACGTTGTGCAGCAAAGAGAGGCCTCGTTCGACTCCAACCTGGTCTACATCACCACCAACATCACGGCGCCCAGCGCTGTCAACAACAAGGAGGTCAGCAGTATCTTCGTTTGCGACCTGCAAGCCAACACTTCCTACAGACCCCCTACCCCTACCTACTATGACGTGGTTACAAGCGACTTGTCATCGTTAGAAGTTGCGTTCCACTTTGTGAATGGAGGAGAAGTGCTACCCATTTGTCGTCACCGACCCAGCTTTGCTCTCGAACTGCACTTTCGAAGACGTCTGCCGACGATTTTGTGATTTGAAATATGGCGAAGAATGCCAATTTTGAACAACTCCCCATTGTGAAAAAGAAAAAACTCGATTTTCCGATTTTCCCTGCTAATCTCGTGCTCACCAGCCAGGCAACAGCGGAGCAGTTGAAGCGTGCTTACGGTAATGCTAGACTTGGTGCTTGTGTTATTTCAAACTCTTTGGCTTAAGTCAAGCTTGTGCTGATGTACTGTATAGGTGGTGGTGGAAACAAAGCTTCTGGCAAGAAACCAAAAGGCAAAAAGGACGATAGCAAGAAAGCGCAAAGTGCCAAAGGCGAGAAAGGCGGAAAGTCGAAAGCCAAAGCAGCTCCCAAGGGCAAGAAGTCCAGCGCCAAGCCCAAACCCGCACAAAAGACGCCAAAGAAGGCTCCGGCCAAGCGAAAGGTCTGTTAGTAGGGCAATTTGCGTGCGTCAAACCTGAAAAATTCAAATTTTCAGACAAAGGTCGTGTGTGGAGTGTTCTAATGATGGCGAACATGCAAGAGATGGTGGATTTTCATGGCGCCGGGCCCATTGAAGCTACAGATATTCTAGACACCACGACGCTAGAGATTCCACCCGACAACCTCAACTACAATGCCAACAATTTGTCGTTTACTCTCGCTGCTTCTCCCACCCTGTACACGCACCCCAGCATCCAGCTACTCCTACGAGTGAAGGTCGCCCTCAATCCAGAGGTTGGTCCAAACACAATGTATGTAACTTGAAACTGCCACAATCTCGGTTACCTACAGAAAGACGAGGACGAAGAAGAAGAGGCAGAAGGCGAAGGCGAGGATGCCACTCCCCCAGAGCCCAAGGGCATGTACGCCTGGTCATGTCTGGCGCCATCGTCAGTGTTCAAGACGTTCAACGTGGTGTTCAACGAGACGGTCGTCCAACATTCGCAAAACTTCAACTACCTTCAATATGTCATGACTCGGCTTATGACTTCCAAGAGTCAAAAGGAGACTCTGCGAGACGTTGAAGAATGTAAGAATTATAAACGCAGAAGCTCTGAAACTGGCTACACGTTCACTGTTTACAGACATTCCTGACGAGAGAGGGGAGTTCGACAAGACGGACACGACCAACGAGCCATTCAAGACGAGGTACTCGCACTGCGCCCTGCAAACTGCCAGAGAGTTCCTGGTAGAACTGCCCATCTTCTGCCTCGGTGGCAAGCGGTTGATTCTGCCAGGAGTGCGCTGTCAATTCTCCTTCGAGCGGGCCAACGTAAGTGCACAACATACGAAAATTGGCTTGACACAAAAATTTGGGCATTTTAGAACAAACAAGTCATCACAGCGGACGACGACGCCATCTCTCGCTACCCGAAAATTCAAGTTGTGTCGGCAAAACTGATCGTGAAAAGGTATTTGCTGAACCAGGAGCTGAATCTACAGATTCATTCGCGATTGTCGAGCGTCCCGGCTACATACAACTTTGTGCGACCTGTCATAAAGGTGGGCGCCAGCTATGGCAATGTGTCACTGTTATGCGCACTGTCAACGCACTTTCAGGGTCCTTTCTACCTCGAGAGCGGGGCCAGTATGGCAGACATCCCCATTTCGAATGGCAGGAAGCCTAACCAGCTCATCTGCTTCTTCCTTAAGGAGAGGGCATACCTTGGAAGCTATAGTGAGCAGCTAAAATTGCATCGTTTCAACACAGCTTCAATTCGTTTTGCTGTTTCAGAGCGCAATCAGTATAAACTCGAGCACTTCAACATCAAAAAGTTCGTGGTTCTGCACGAGAACAAGGCGTATCCCCTTGCGCTGGCAGAGCAAACGTTGGACTTCAGCCTCGGCACTGATCAAACGATCGCCAGCCACGCGCAGTTTGCCCACTTACAGAAGATGCTGGGTTTGTGTTTCAAAAATTTACGTAATTTTGTGTGCATGTATGTACATATGTGAACTTGCAGGTTTCTACAACAACCCCACAGCGACCAACGACTACAAGTGGGTGGACTTTCTAAACGACACCACCATTTTCGGCGCCAATCTGTGCGGATTCGTCTCCAATGAAAACTACGCATTGCCCATTTCCACTGGCAACACCACCGTCCACCTCGAATTTGGCGAAGCTCTCTCGACCGATGAGAAGTCAATAATGTTTGCGATAGCACTGTTCATCGACCGAGTGCAGGTCACCAAGGACTTAGTTGTGTCAACCTCCTACCTGGCTGGGGGATTCTAAGTAGGGCTGCTGTACCGTATGCCGTTGC
>JASAMZ010004239.1:0-21202 GCA_030248115.1 Linhomoeus sp. GSCO2_2 | reverse complement strand
AGGTTAATTGTGAGCATGACTTGATGTTGGCTTGCAGTGACCTCTTCAGCGATGTCAAGACCGCCGCTCTGCAACGCACGAGTGCCAAGATATAACAAACCAAAATCTGCAGTTTTCATCGCGTTTTGGTTACTGTAGCCCTCTCATTGACCTTTTGAAACTTTTTGTTGTCGGATTCTTGCTCAGGAGGTCGAGCGCTTCATTTTGATATGCAATTCGACTAGGTTCGATGAAGTTTTGACTTTTCGCGGACATTACTTCGGGATACTGTAGCGCGCAATTTTTAAAACTTGTTATTATTTCGACGTCACAGTTCGCGAGAGTAGTCCGAGGGCTACCCGTCGATGTGTCGAACCCAACCCAGCGACGTCAGACAAGCGAGTTATTAAGCCCGAAGCAAGCGTGTCGTTTCCAATTTTCGACGCGTTTTGGTTACTGTAGCTCTCTGTTTAAACTTTTAAAACTTTTTGTTGTCGGATTCGTGCTCAGGAGCTCGAGCGCTTCACTTTGATATGCGATTTGACTAGCTTCGGTCAACTTTTGTCTTAAAATGGACCTCACTTTGGGATACTGTAGCGCGCGAGTTTGAAAACTTATTTCAGTTTTGAACACTCAGATGGCGAGAGTAGTCCGAGGACTACCCGTCGATGTGTCGAACTCAACCCACCGACGTCAGACCAGCGAGTTATTAAGCCCGAAGCAAGCGTGTCGTTTCCAGTTTTCGACGCGTTTTGGTTACTGCAGCTCTCTGTTTAAACTTTTGAAACATTTTGTTGTCGGATTCGTGCTCAGGAGCTCGAGCGCTTCACTTTGATATGCGATTTGACTAGCTTCGGTCAACTTTTGTCTTAAAATGGACCCCACTTTGGGATACTGTAGCGCGCGAGTTTGAAAACTTATTTCAGTTTCGACCACTCAGACGGCGAGAGGAGTCCGCAGGCTACTCGACGATGTCTCAAACTCCACCCTACGACGTCGTACGAGCGAGTTATTAAGCCCGAAGCTAGCGTGACGCACGTACGTACGTACGCACGTACGCACGCCGAGCTCTTGATAGGGTTCGCTCGGCTGAGGCCGAGCGAAAAAATCCCACAACAAAAAAAGACAACCAAACCCCCTCCCTCACCGCACAATGAAGCTTCCTCTATCTGCCAACAGAGCCGAATCGTTTCTGAGCATGTTCAGTAGACTCAGGATGAATCTCACAAAATATGGGGATACAGTACTCCCCAATTGCTCTTTAGATTTGGGCGACAACTCTGTGAGACTATCCAAAGTGAGCTGGGTAGATTTGTGACTCTCCTCGTGCTCTTGACAGATGTCTGAGAGGACTTCTAAGTCGAGTAGGACCACCTGAAGTAAGGATTGTGGGATGCAAAGCGGTGGACTTAGCCTTGGCTAAGCCGAAGTAATTCCTAAGTGCAGTCCAAGCATGAGTAAAATTTAAGATAAATCTAAGCCTGAGCTAACCTAGGCGCTAAAGCAAAGCCTAAGCTAACCTAGGCGCTAAGTCTAAGCCTAAGATAGGCCAAAGCTAGGCCTAAGATAGGCTTATTTTAGGGCAAAGGCAAAGATAAGCCTAAGCTAAGCCTAAGCTATGCCTAAGCCTAACCAATGACTGGCAAACACACGGTTGGTTTCTTTCAAAATGTAAACCCCCTGGTCCCAGGACTAGATCAAGAAAATCTTTGAAGAAAATTTTGGTGTCAAACGAGCAATCCTAACAATTTGTGTGAACTAGATAAGCTACAGTACACTGCACTTTATCGAAAACCCGCACCTCATCCGCCGTGTCGGACAATACCCGCACCAGCAGGGGAAATAGCACCTCCATAAACGCGAACACCTAAATTCCACACAAATACACCAAAATCACACCAAAATAGCGCAAATTACACCAAAATACCTCCTCTGTCATAGTTTTTTGCAGGTGGTGTATCCAATGCAGGGTCGCTATGCGAGTTTGTACGGCGTTGTGTTGCAAGTGCTTTTTTAGGACTTCCACAACAGAAGTGAGGTCCAGGTGCCTGAGAAAATTATACTGTAACTCAAAAATTCCAAATTCAAATTGCGCGCGCACTTTTTCGCGTCCTCCGTGTCGATACCGACGATCTCCATCAGGCCTACGTTCGCCGCCCGGGCCACGTCGTGAATGTCTGACAATTACGATAATTACTATAAGAATACTATAAAACATGTACAGTAGGCATAGCCCGGCGTAGCAAGAATTGGTAAGTGGGACGGATAAAGAATTTTCTAGGATGGGCAAATGTTTTCCATTGTTATACAGTTAGTGCTAGCAAATTAGCGCCGCAAGCGAATAAATCGTGCTCTCTTCAGACTAAAGCCCAAAAGTTGTACATTTACAGAGGCGCAAACTTAAATTTTCAATATGCAGGGCCGCGAAAATTTCCACAAATGAAAACCTCGTACCATTGACAGCGCAACGGGCAAAGAAATGTACCTATGTACATTGGCATCTTAGGGGGGGGGGCATACCCCCCCCCCCCCCCCCCGGCCGGAGATCTCTCCCCTCGCCTGCGCGGCGCTATATTTATGCTGGTTATTATAATAAAAAATAAGCGAATTTTTGCCACCGTTTACTCTATTGTTGTAGAACTTTCCTACTTTTTTGACAAAACTTTTAGGTTTGACCCCCCCCCCCCCCCCCTAACATCCGGATCCCCCCCCCCCCCCCCGCACAGACAGACACACGCACATACGCACGCACACACTGTACCCACCCCTGTTGTGGTCGTCGGCTGAGGCCAAGCAGGGCAGAATAGCGGTCAGATAGCCCGAGGTATACGGTAGAATTGTGGAACCCGCCAGCGTCAAGAACTCTTTCAGCCACACCAGGGAAATGTACCGCACCAGACTGTCTGTAAAATACTATAATTAATACAAAATACTACTACAAAAACTACAGTAACCCCACCGGGCGACTGCGCGTGAACGATTAGCACATTCAGCATGACTTCCAGTTGTGTCGTTTGGGGTTTCTCCTTGATATTCTTCAAAAATTGGCCCAAGACCCCCTCGCACCTAGAGAAATTTCAAAATTGCATGTAAATTAACGGGCTTAATTTGATATCAAACTTCATATGCTTCCGGATGGCTTATTCATTCTTACGACAGAGCTATTGGGAGGGGGGGGAGGCTTATTGGAAACGGGGGTATTAATTGGACCCCTCATTGATTGGCCCAATGTACACAAAATGTACAAATGGTGTGTCAGGCATACCCTCCACACACTAACCATCCTTAGCATACCGTGTTTTACAGTCGATTACTGCAGACAGTAGACATTGTATAGTAATGCTACAGCACAGTATGCATCATAGATGGGCATAGGGTTGGCAAATCCAACCCTTAATTCTGGGGGGACTACGCACTACGCAAAGCCAATCCGGACCACTACGCATACCATCCGAGCAATTTGAATACAAGATCGCGTATTTGTGCAGATTCTGTGTATCTTTAACCATAAAATGAATTTTTTTCGCCTGCGGTGCTATAAAACCCCACTTCCTTGGTGTTTCAATTCTGAATTCTAAAGGTTTTTACCTGTGGAACCTTAATTTTCTGTCATTTGTGCATCCTACAGTCATCATTTTTCTTTTGAAAATTGTTTTGTTTATCTTCTTATTACTGTGACACCTCAAGATTTCTCGGTCTGTTAGTTGACCCACTACTTTTGCTAAGTTTTAGGAAAATATGTAGCTCTCAACTGACCACTACGCATCAGGTCTGGGACTTGCCAGGTCTAAGTTTTGGACCTTGCCCATGGTATGCATGCATACAGTATGTCTACACATACACATATATATCGCAGGGACACTATTGGACGTCAGTAAGTTCGAGAGGGGGGGGGCTTATTGGAGTGTTTACGGTAAATTCCACAAAAATTTTCCCTCACTAACATTTCCCGGACCATTACGGTAGGGTCGGCCAGCGTTTGGAGCAAACCATCCAAAACCTCCGGCAAATAAGGCAACAGTTCGATTTGGGGCACCGTGTACAGGGTGTTCAACTGAAATTATGAGTCCGTGCGTGCGTGTGCGTGTGTCACGCAGCACACCACCACGCCTTCCGAGTCCGTGCGTGCGTGCGTGTGTCACGGTTGGCACTATCCTGTCTGCCGAGTCCGTGCGTGCGTGCGTGGTCACGCTCAACACTACCACACACCCATGAGATGAGAAAGCGTCGCACGCTACTGTTTTTCGTGTGAATTCTCTCCCGTAAAAGCACCATAAACTCGGCGACTTGAAACTTTGGCGCTCCCGTGGCGATATCCTAAAAATTGCACAATTTTACAAAAAATTTTGAACAAATTTGTCGAAAAAAGTTAAATTTACGGCTTTACCTTGAGAAGTCTATCTAGAAGCTCGCTGCCGCTGCGCACGTTTTGGTCCGAGTCGGCCGACAGCTAAAACAATCGATTAAATAGTTATTTCCAAAAATTAAGGTATTTTTTGAACTAATATAGCCTACCGCACCCTGCAAAGTGAATCGAATAGGGCATTGTAGTGAACCAGCGCCGCCTCACGTGTCACCTTCACAATATTGTAGAGAGCCTAAAATAATGTGTTTGTGTTTTAGCAAAGTGCTACAAATACAGTAATTCAAAACATCGTTTCTACAAAACTACTACAAACCTCGCACGCGTAATAACGCACTCTTGAATCGGGATCGTTGAAGCAGTCCAAAACTGGCAGAATCAACTGCGACGTATAATTGGAACTGAGCTGAAATTGAATTCAAAACTTTGCCTACAATTTAAAAATTTAAATCATTAACCACAGTACCTTTCCCAACGCTATGGCCGCAGCGGCGAGCCCAATTAGGCCCCCCTTTCTATTATTCGAATTTTGGCTCTTTGCCAAGTCGTTCAACAGCTCCAGAACGCGATCGATTTGCGAAAGTTGGTTGGAAGAGACGAAATCCCGCACGGTTCTGTACGAAAATTGCAAAAATTTGCCCAAAATCGCCTCAAATTCGACGCAAAATCACAACTTTTCAATTTCGAGCGCGGCGGCCTTGCGTTTCTCGTACAGTTTGTCGGTCAGAGTACGAATTGTGCTTGAAGAGAGAGGAGCGGCGGCCGCCGTTTCGGTCATTTTGGCAAATTAATAAAATTGTTGTTTGACCAACACACAAGCATTTGCCCCGTAACCGGTTTGATGACACCGGCAGATTGTGTCTACATGCAGTCCGGATTTGCAACAAGGCAAAGCGAAGATTGAGAATACACGCCGAAACACGGGGTGGGTCTAATCGGTGGTTGTGGCAGTGGCCACTGCCACCGTGGCTAAACGGTGGCAGTCACAAATTTTTTTCGATTTTCTCTCCCAAATCGATTCGTCCACTAGTGCCACTCTCACGACCACTGCCAGTGTTAGTTATCCTCCTCCACTACTCCGTTTGAAAGCGCGCGTCATACCGTAGTTTGCACAGCTGCGCAGCGCAAGTTTTCCCGGCGGGACCAAATGGCTTCGAATTCGCTTTCTTACGATTGTGTGTGTGGTGGTGCGAAAGTACGCGGCACACCGAACAACGACAATCTCTCATTTTTGAGTGGGCTTCTCCTGTGTCACGATAGGTAGACGGTATATGAAGAGTTCGGGTTCAAGGGGAGGGGCAAAACGCGGCAGAAGGGCGAAAATATGACGGCCACCACAGAACTCAATTCGCCGTTGCTCGCATTTGCCGTGACCGATCTTGACAAAATTTTGCACACGTATACACTAATATATTGGCTTTCGAACGCGGTAGGAACGGACGGTCTCAAGCCGCAATCGAACGAGAAATTGGACGAAGTTTGAAATTGGCGCTATTTTGGCGGATTTCTGCCGCGTCAAACTTTATTACCGCGACATTACCAGTGAGTCAAGACCTATCCATAAAGCCCAAGATCACCTTCCGACGATTTCCCAACACCGAGATCTGAGAGCGTTACAGACGGACGAACGAACGAATGGACGAAGAGCTCTCGTAGGGGTTGGCTCAGCTGAGGCCGGGCGAAACAAGCTGTGCGTGTAAAAAGTTCAACCTATACTTTGTGTCTGTCAAATTTTGGTGAACAGTATTAGTGAACTTTGTACACATCGTTAGCCGCATCTGGAGAAGGTGTCTTGAGAATGTGTACCTTAATGCCAAGTGCACCTATCCCCACGATATGGTTGTCTGTACAGCTGATCTGAGGCTCAGTGATATCGCCGCGTTCGCTATATGTTATCGGCATGATACGACGCCGTTTATCTGATGTTTCCTACCTGTGTGAAAACGTCACATCCAACAAAAAAACTTGTAAAAATTTGGTGCGAGCGAATTTCTGTTTTCAGCGTACGCATTTCTGTTTGCGAGTGCACATTCATCAATAAACAGCTGTTCTGGCCATCAGACGAAAATCTCCATTTTGAAATTTTCTCAAATTTTAATTCTAAATATCTCGAAATTGGAATTCATTAAAACTGAAAACTATGTCACAAATTCTTATTGGCATACGGCCTTACTATTTCTGCGTTCAAATTCGTCAAAAAACGACGTTTAGTTTTGTCGATTTATGGAATATTGAAAATAATCACATATTTCTATTAAATTCCACATTTGCAAAAAATTTCTCTTGCGTTACAAATTATCCATAGTCTATACTCTTTCCATTTCTGAAGAAATGTCGCCGCTATATCATCAGGTGAAAAGTCGATTTTCGACATTTTCCTATTTTGATTAAAAATATCTTGAAATTGCAACTTTTAAAACTTTAGAACTATGTCACAAATTCTTATCGGCATACGACCTTTCCATTTCTGCATTCACATTCGTCATTAAATGACTTGGTATTTTAGTCAATTTATGCATTTTGACAAATAATCGCGTATTTCTATTAAATTCCACATCTGCAAAAAATTTTATTTGTGTTGCAAATAATCCGCGGTTCATGTTCCTTCCATTTCTGAAGAAATTTCGCGGCTAGAGCATCAGACGAAAAAGTCGATTTTCGACATTTTCGAATTTTAATTGCGAATATCTCGAAAATGCGAAATTAGCAGCAGAAACGGACATCGGATCCGTACTCAGCGACCTCGAGTCTACTTGACCACATACGTCACACATTTTACTTCGGTGCCACGGACGGACACACACACGGACAGACAGACAGACAGACATTGCCATCCGTATATATACACCTCGCCGCGCTGAGGCGCGGCGAAAAAAAAAATAGGGTTCAAGAGAATGGCTGTATCTTTTTATTGCATGGCGAGGCGATAGAGTTACCAAACTTTGTGGACGTACCATATCTTCTAATAATTCCTGAGGGGGAATCATTATTCGGTGTCAAAGATTTCACTAATTCCCAGGGAATTATTAGAGACGGGGAATTAATAGAGACCAGGGAATTATTCTTTCGATGTCAGTACAGCGGCAATTTTCGGAAGAAATTGCTCCCTGATCCTTATAAATTCCTATCGAAATAGGTTTGCCAAGCTATAATTGCGCTCGAAATCATAAGAATCTCCTATTATTCTCGGTATTCTCCAGTGACTTGGGACCGGTATTCGCCACTTCGCCAGTGAACTTTAACGGTCCCTTCGTTGGGACCGGTGGGGCGGCCTTGGGACCGGCGGATTCTGATGGGACCGGCCGTTTTCGATGGGACCGGCGGAATCTGATGGGACCGCTATTCGCCACCAGTGCCGCGCTTGCGTTCTTTCTGCAGAGAGTGCGAGAGTTCATCGCCCGCATGCTCCGCTTCATGAGCCCCCGCTTCGCAAGAGGGTGTGCATAGCAATATTGATTTCACCGCGATTTGGCTTTTAGAGCAAGAACATTCCTCTTGCAAGCAACGCTTTTAAAAAAAGTGACAAAAATTTGTTAAAGTTTTGGCAAACAATTGACAGAGCACGAAAGAGCGCACTACGAGCAATCAAACAGTGTCGCACTTCTGCATGTAGCGAAGAGCGATCTTAGTGTTAAAATCTCAAGAATGGCGTTTTCTGCGGTGCATGCTTGCGTAAAGAGCACGCCGAGAGCTTTCACCTGACGTGTCGATTGCGGCTCTACGACGCAAGACGAGCGAGTTAGAGCCGTTTATGCTTTTGCACTTTCGAGTTACTGTAACTCGCAAAATTCAAGCTTTTGAGTTTCGACCATTGGGAGAACAATGATCAGTGAGTCGGGAGCTATCCAAAAAGCTCGAGATCGTCTCTCTACGACGCAAATTGAGCGCGTTAGAGCTATCTTAGCTTCAAAATCCCGAGAATGGCGTTTTCCGCCATGCGTGTTTGCGTAATTGAACAAACCGTTGTAGCCGCATGAAAGAACACGTCGAGAGCTTTCACCTGGCGTGTCGATTGCCACACTACGACGTAAGACGAGCGAGTTAGAGCCGTTTTGTGCTTTTGCACCTCTAAGGTACTGTAACTCGCAAAATTCAAACTTTTGAGTTTCGACCAATGGGAGAACAAATGATCAGTGAGTCGGGAGCTATCCAAAAAGCTCGAGATCGTCTCTCTACGACGCAAGTTGAGCGAGTTAGAGAGATTTTAGCGTCAAAATGCTAAAAATTGCGTTTTCCGCAGTGCGTGTTTGCGTAATTTAAAAAACTTTTGCAGACGCAAGCTTCAAGGACGTCTGAATAATGAAGATCAACAGCTGTCGTTGCAGCTAGTTTTGCCCGATTAGCGACACACACACATGTTGACAAGTGTAGCACAGAGTGTTACTGAGCGAATAAGTTGATATCATAGGGTCGAAATCTATGTACGACGTATACCGTAAATCCTCCAATAAGCGCCCCCACCTCGATTAAGCGCCCCCCCCCCCCCTCCAATAAGCGCCCCCCCCCCTAGAGGAAGGTTGAAAAAATAAGCGCCCCCCCCCCCCTCCAATAAGCGCCCCCCTTTTGTTAGCACCAGCAGTACTAGCACTACCATATGTGCTCTGTCACCATTCCTAACACAAGATTGGGCTACATATGACAGCACTACTACTTAATTCAGGTATTCTGATCAAAAGCTGTACAGTTTCAGCCTCAAATTTATGCAGATGTGCGCAATAATGTGACAACAGCGGGGAATTCCTCCCTTCGACCTTCGGGTTACTGTAACTCGCGAAATTCAAATTTTTGAGTCTCGACCCATACCAAGCGACCCGATCAGTGAGTCGAGACCTATCCGTAGAGCCCAAGATCGTCTCTCTACGACTTTCCAACGCCGAGATCTGAGAGCGTGACGGACGCACGCACGCACGCACAGACGTACGCACGCACGCCGAGCTCTCGTATGGTGTCGCCCGCCTGAGCGCGGGCGAAAGAATCTCGCAGGTTGAGTATTCCGGCCGTACGGCACAAGCAAAAAATGGCAGAAATTTTGGCAAAGTCCCAAGTAACATACGCCGAGCTCTACTGGTGCAGGCTGGAGCGTCAATCGAAGTGATCTGGTCTAGACCACCATAGGGTGAATAAATGTGAAATCTTGTGTTGGGAATGCTCACAGAGCGCATATGGTAGTGCTAGTACTGCTGTAATTGCGCATCGTTAATTTTGCATAAAAACCTTTAGCTCGTCTCTAGCGTGAGCTATAAATAAAGTTTGACGCGGCGGAAATCTGCCAGAATAGCGCCAATTTCAAACTTCGTCCAATTTCACGTCGGATTGCGGCGTTGAGACGTCCGTTCCTACAGCGTTCGAAAGCCAATATATTAGTGTATACGTGCAAAATTTTGTCAAGATCGTTCACGGCAAATGCGAGCAACGGCGAATTGAGTTCTGTGGTGGCCGTCATATTTTCGCCCTTCTGCCGCGTTTTGCCCCTCCCCTTGAACCCGAACTCTTCATATACCGTCTACCTATCGTGACACAGGAGAAGCCCACTCAACCAGGCAAGTCGTCCGGGGGACGCAGTATACTCCACAAATTTGAACTCCTACGCACGGTGACTCCTCTGCTGTTGTGGCCTCCTGACACTCCCAATCGGAAAAATGCCGAATTCGTGATCTACATACATCCCAGAATACCCCAGAATCAACATACAACACTCCTAACTTCCTATGGACTCGCAGAAATGAAATTCTGCAGTTGGGGTACTGTAGCATGCGATTTCGTCACAGGTACGTTCAAACATTATCTAAACGATAAACGAATGCCAAATTCGTAATCAGCGCCCCCGAAAACCCCGAAATCGAGTATAATATTGCAAAAGTCGAATGGGCACCCACAATTCAAATGGACGCGGCAGGGATACTGTAGCTTCGAAAATTTTTCCAGAACACTTTTCTAGATCAGATTTAAGCGTAGAATCGTTTGAAACCACTTTTGGAACGATTCGGCAACGCATTCGAGCGCTACAAACGCCGAAACACAAAAATCGCAATTTTCGACCCCGGAGTCAAAAAAGTCGCAGTGTAAGAAAGTTTTTTGTGTTTAATCCGATTTTCTCCGTTCATGGCCCATTCGATAGAGGACATCTGGGAAGGAGCACCAAGAGTGGTCTCGCCGCTCTAGCTGCTACCTAGCTCGCACAGCAGCTCATCAAAGTCGACCCAGGGCCAAAAATCGCGAATTTTTCAAATTTGGCGCCAAAATGGGTCTCGCAGCGATCCAATTCATTTTTTCCACCCTCGGCCCTATCGAGTACTACAACATATCAAAAGATAGTATATACCATTATATGCAACTTTTTCGAGTTCTACCTTGTTTAACCCATTTTTCAGTACTTTGAAAATTTAAATTTTTGAATTTCCCGCCAACGGGGTCCCGGAGCGTGACCCCGTTTGGTGTCCACCCTGCCCACCCACTAGGCCTACCCAACGCAAAAGACCGTTTGCAAATCGGCCGCTGCACGCGCGAACCCCATCCGGTCCAAATTACTGCGTTTCGCGCACAAACGCTATATACTCCACACTTTTTTCGCCCGGCCTCAGCCGGGCGAACCGCTACGAGAGCTTATCGTCCGTTCGTGCGTCCGTTCGTTCGTTCGTTCGTCACGCTCTTAGATCTCAGCGTTGGTAAGTCGTAGGAAGGCGATCTTGGGCTTTATGGATAGCTCTCAACTCACTGGTAATGTCGCTAAGAGACTTGGAAATTCAAAAGTTTGAATTGCGCGCGCTACAGTAACCCGAAGGTCAAAACTTAAAACGGCGCTAACTCGCTCGTCTTACGTCTTAGAGCGGCGTGCGATAGGTCAAATAACAGGTCTCGACGTGCTCTTTCGTTTGGCATTAAAAGTTTTCTTAATTACGCAAACACGCAACACGAAAAGCGCCATTCTCGCGTTTTTAACGCAGAAATCGCTCTAACTCGCTCAGCGTGCGTCGTAGGGAGATGATCTTGGGTTGGTTGGATAGCTCTCGACTCACTGATCATTTGTTGTTCTATTGGTCGAAACTCAAAAGTTTGAATTTCGGGAGCTACAGTAACCCAAAGGTTTAAAACGCGAAACTTATCTAACTCGCTCGTCTTTCGTCATAGAGAGACGATCTTGAGTTCGCTGAATAGGTTTCGGCACACTGATAATTCCGTTAAGAGAAGTCGAAATTCAAAAGTTTGAATTGCGCGCGCTACAGTAACCTGAAGGTCCAAAACGCAAAACGGCTCTAACACGCTCGTCTTACGTCGTAGGGCGGCGTGCGATAGGTCAACTAAAAGGTCTCGACGTGCTCTTTAGATTGACGTAAAAAAATTTGTTAATTGTGCAAACACGCACCACGAAAAGCGACATTCTCGCGTTTTTAGCATAGAAATCGCTCTAACTCGCTCAGCGTGCGTCGTAGAAAGACGATCTTGAGTTGCTGGATAGCTCTTGACTCACTGATCACTTCTTCTTCTATTGGTCGAAGCTCAAAAGTTTGAATATCGCGAGCTACAGTAACCCAAAAGTTCAAAACGCAAAACTTCTCTAACTCGCTCGTCTTCCGTCGTAGAGAGACGATCTTGAGTTGGTTGAATAGGTTTCGTCACACTAATCATTCCGTTAAGAGAAGTCGAGATTCGAAAGTTTGAATTTGGCGAGCTACAGTAACTCAAAGGTTCAAACAGCAAATCGGCCCTAACTCGCTCGTCTTACGTTGTAGAGCGGCATTCGTTCGACCGTTTGAAACCGTACGTTGAGGCAGTTGTTGAACGGTCATTCCTAAAAAAAACTTTTGTTTTTAAACTCTTGTCTTACGAACAACTTTGTCTGCTAAAAAAATTAATCCCGGGCGATCCCAATGTTGCCCTGCAACAACCGCTCAGAAAGGAGCGTGTCAAAAGTAGCGCATGAGTAGTGGACTCCGGGCGGGCGCGCGTCATATCGGAAAGGCTTCGAAATACTTTACAAAAGTATCCACTTTTTTACTCTTCCACTTTAAAATACTCACAAACCACTCTGTATTAATAAAACAACTCAACTTTTTTTAAAACAGCTTGTTTATACTCCACAAAAAAGTGTGGAGTATATAGCGATTGTGCGCGAAACGCAGAAAATTGCAACGGATGTAGCTCGCGCGTGAAGCGGCCGATTTCCAAACGGTCTTTTGCGTTGGGTAGGCCTAGTGGGTGGGCAGGGTGGACACCAAACGGGGTCACGCTCCGGGATCCCGTTGGCGGGAAATTCAAAAATTTAAATTTTGAAAGTACTGAAAAATGGGTTAAACAAGGTAGAACTCGAAAAAGTTGCATATAATGGTATATACTATCTTTTGATATGTTGTAGTACTCGATAGGGCCGAGGGTGGAAAAAATGAATTGGATCGCTGCAGGACCCATTTTGGCGCCAAATTTGAAAAATTCGCGATTTTTGGCCCCGGGTCGACTTTGACGGGCTGCTGTGCGAGCTAGGTAGCAGCTAGAGGGGCGAGACCACTCTTGGTGCTCCTTCCCAAATGTCCTCTATCGAATGAGCCATGAACGGAGAAAATCGGTCGAAACACAAAAAACTTTCTTACACTGCGACTTTTTCGACTCCGGGGTCGAATTTTGCGCTTTTCGCGTTTCAGCGTCTGTAGCGCTAGAATTCGTTGCCGAATCGTTCCAAAAGTCGTTTCAAACGATTCTACGTTGAAATCTGGTCCAGAAAAATGTTTTTGACAAATTTGCAGAGCTACAGTAACCCTGCCGCGTCCATTTGAATATTGGGTGTCTGGTCGACTTTCGCAATATTATACTCGATTTCGGGGTTTTCGGGGGTGCTGATTACGAATTTGGCATTCGTTTAGCGCTTAGATGTACTTTTATCACACCTGTGACCAATCTGCGTGCTACCGTACCCCAAGTGCAGAATTTCGGTTCTGCGAGTCCATAGGAAGTTAGGGTGTTGTATGTTGATTCTGGGGTATTCTGGGATGTAGATCACGAATTCGGCATTAGTTTTGCAATTGGGGGTGTCAGGGGGGCCACAACAGCAGATGAGTGACCGTGCGTAGGAGGTCAAATTTGTGGAGTATACTGCGTCCCCCGGACGACTTGCCTGGTTGTGGAGTATAAAAATGAGAGATTGTCGTTGTTCGGTGTGCCGCGTACTTTCGCACCACCACACACACAATCGTAAGAAAGCGAATTCGAAGCCATTTGGTCCCGCCGGGAAAACTTGCGCTGCGCAGCTGTGCAAACTACGGTATGACGCGCGCTTTCAAACGGAGTAGTGGAGGAGGATAACTAACACTGGCAGTGGTCGTGAGAGTGGCACTAGTGGACGAATCGATTTGGGAGAGAAAATCGAAAAAAAATTGTGACTGCCACCGTTTAGCCACGGTGGCAGTGGCCACTGCCACAGCCACCGATTAGCCCCCTAGTGCCACTGCCACTGCCACTGCCACTGCCACCGATTAGACCCCCCCCCGAAACACGGCACCAGAAGTTTTGCCTTAGTTCCAGTAATTGCTTTTGTTGAAACGCGGCTTGTATTTGACGTTGCGATTGACGTCAAAGCCTGAGAAATGCCTGCGCTTTTATCGTGCGTTTGAGTTCTCTTTCCCTTTTCGCTCTATTGTATCGCGTTATATCAATACACTTGGCAAGTTGTTTCAATAATTGGCCGAGCGAGCTAAACGAGTGACAGGACAGAGTGGATAAAGGCCTCTATTCGTGCGGATAACAAACAGGCCGGGCCAAAATACAGCGCTGTTATTGAAATTCAAACATTTGCTGTTCAATTTTGACATAGCGTGCGTAGCTTCATTCCTACAGAGACCGCCTGTCTGTATTTCAGACTGCAACTAGGTGACTGAGCGGTGCAGCAATCTACAAGTCTTCGATAATTACGATTTTGCGCGCAGCGGGCCAACGAGTTAGACGATGACTACGCCGTACCTACTCTTGACCAATGACCAAATGACCAATGTCGTAGCTAGTAGCTACCGCCGTATCGTAGCTCGCTCTTTCATACAGTTTGACACTCCTTGTTACTTGGAGCAGGTTTGCTAGCTAGCACAAACGGCAAGCACTCAAACGGCAAGCAAAACGCTCGGTTGATGCGTGTCAGACGGTGCCATCCCGGATAACTGAACATGTGCACTGGCTACATAGACAGACACCAATGTTTGTGCGACTGCCTGCGCGAGTAGGCACAACGACGACGGCGCCGACGACGACGACGACGACGACGACGACGACGACGACGACGACGACGACGACGACGACGACGACGACGGCGGCGACGACGACGACGACGACGACGACGACGACGACGACGACGACGACGGCGACGACGACGACGACAACGACGACGGCGGCGGCAGCGACGACGACGGCGGCGAAGACGACGAGGGCGGCGACGACGCAACAGCACTGCAAATTGCGAAACGCTTTCTCTTCTCAGATCCGCCACTCGAACGCCAGCTCTTTCGGCCCTGTGATGTGGCACATAAATTTCTCCGCAGGTGGCTGCGCCAGAGCATCAGTGGGTTACTTACAGATACGGCAGCGCCGCTTTCTTGCCTGCGCCCGCCGACCAAACGTTGACAATATGTACATGTGTGTTGGTCGTCACACCAATTTTCTCACCGGATGGGTTTCTTTGAGCGGAGACTAGTCCCCCTTCCCCCCCCCCCCCCCCTCCCCGCCCCCCCCCCCCTCATTCTTTTGATCATTACACTCAGTGTGGTGAAGCTCCCACTGGAGATAGCGGCAGCCGTGGTGGAGCCGATGCGCTGCACAGTGCACACCCGAAGTCAGCATGTGGCTTGACGGCCGCCAGGTGCCCAACGACAGAAGTGGGCGCGCAGCTGGTGCTGGACCGCCAGCCGCTCCTTCCCGCCTTCAGAGCTGCAGAACACCACGCGACCTGCCCGCTGTACTTTCTATGTGTGTCTCTTCCCGTCGAGTTTCATTCTCGCTGTTACCACCTTGCCGTTGATGTGGTGCCGCGCGCAACTATTCATTGTTTCACAGATCGTATTGTGACGTTTAGTGTGACAATCTTGGTGTCAGAGCAATCCGCTGCTGGAGGAAACCACAAATCTTTTAGCAAACATTCTCGAACAGCAACAGCTCGCTCTGGTTCCGTGCCAAACTTTCACTTCCTGCGTCTTTCTTGTAGAACAATTCGGTTGCTGACGAAAGTGACAGTAACTTAGGCACGCAATGTCACATCGGGTGATTAATTGTCACAATCGGCCGAAAGGGTCGACTCTTTTATTGATGACGCTCGATAGAGTCGCGAACGAATCAACGATTGACTCTGTCGGTCTGTACTGTACCCACCCAAGGCACGCAAGTTTGAATATTTGATTCTGGCGGAAATGTCCGTGCTGCTTATGACAAAGCGCCAGGTTTGAATTGGCGCCGTTTTGTGCGACCAATAGGCGTTCGAACCGCCAATCGGATGCGAAGTATTGACGAATGAGTGGAATTCTTGACGATTGCCAGAACTTGGCTAGTCCAGTTCTGCGGACGTCTGCCACGACGTCCTTCATTCTTATCATTTTGCTTCTTCAGAGTCGGAAAACTCTTGGCTGTTGAAAGTCGCAAGTTGTTCGCAGCCGATGGAGAAGGTGCCCGTGGGGGCAATCGAGAAGAACTTTTCATGACTCTCGCCCCTCGCACCTATGGCGTCCCAAGTCGAGGCGGATCTAGACGAGGTACTAAGCGTCCTTTCCACGACAACTGCAAAGAAACCCCTTCCATTAGACTGGCTGCTACGGCCGCCTATATTGACAAGCCCTTGGAGGAAATTCGAAACTGCATGGATGATGATTGATCTGAAATTCGATTCGGATGATCTGATCGAGGAGCGAATCGCCAGATGTCTACTGACTGGTGCCTGACGACTCGAGTCGAAGCTGGCCTTCAGCAGAGACCGGCGGCGATGATGACAGTCGAGTCGTGGATGGAAATCGCTTGGTAGGCATTGTGCGTGGGTCTCTACCAGTCAGTTGGACGTTTTCTACCACTGCAGAAGCCAAGCGCCAGCTCTCTTCAAGTTGGCCGATCCCAAGAAGTCGCTATCCGGGAACTCCGTCGCCAATCAGCATCGTCACTGTCACGTGTCGAAGATGGCGCAGGCTTTCCGAAGTGGCCTCATTCTGCGATTTTGGCCCCAGACTGGCTCGAGTGACCCTGATAGAGAGGGAATCGCCAGATGTCAACTCGTGGCTGCCCAACTTCCTTCGCCCCACCGCCAAGCGCGCCACACATTTCGTGGTGCTGTACCTGATGATGAGCAACGGTCTCGAGTCGAGGCTGTCCTTCAGGGACAATTCCTTCGATCAGACGGAAGAAGGGAGTCGTCAGTGGCAGCTTCTGAAGAAGCTGTGTGGAAGCTCTGCGCCAACTCTTTGCAGCACATGGAATTACAAGTGCTGCTGCGGCACGACGGCCACAGAGTGTTCAAGAAGCTTGTCGAGCTCACCCCCGAAGCTCCTCGCCTGAGGCAGAGGCAGATCTCTCTGCGAATGTTGCCCACAGTGGATCACGCCTCCTCAAGGCGCTCCCCCCAAGGGTGGCTTCCGTCCGGGCTCTCAGGTCCGAGTGTTGTCGACCCATGTGTGGTATTGGTTGGGACCTCTGGAAACATTGCCTCATCTACCTCTGCCGAGTCGACCATTTGTCTCATCCCTCCGAGGCTGATGAACAGTCTGCGAATATTGCAGACGCCGTCACTTTCGCTGCTGACGCCCATGAGTCTGCCCCTCCAGTTCCACTCCCTCACCCGCCTTTTCGTGGAGTCTACCACCTCGGTCAGTCGCCGTTGGTTTAGCTGTAGTTCTAACATATGTTTGTTTGTATCAACATCTCAAGCAGTTTTGGTTGTTGTCACAGATTATGACAGAGTGGCAGCTTTGGTTGGTTCCAGTAGCGTCAAACTTCGCTCAGTGCTCTACTCTCAACGTTCGCCCAAGACTAACATTTACTTCAATTGTTTAAGCAACTCGGGTTGATGTCCATTCTACGCGTCCTGGCGAGAGGGGCTCCTCTACTGGAGAGACTGGGGATCTGGCAGTTTTTTCTCAAGGCAATGCTTCAGGGCCCAGGCACGTCTCCAGTCAGCCGCGAAGACTTGGTCGCCTCCTGCCAGTGTCTGTGCCTTCTCGGGATTGGCGTTGTGTTCGTTGTCGCTTCTTCCGCCTCTGTTGGAGGCTTCCGCCCGATGGACTGGCCTTCCAACCGCACAAGACTGCGCCTAACGCTCACCGACGTCGTCTGGCTTTTCGGTGGGGGAAAGGAGACGGTGGAGCTGATGACGGGCGCCAACGTGCTGCTGGAGGGGCTGGAGGAGGCCTCGTGGAACGACGACTTCCAGAAGCTCTTCCACCAGTGGAAGGAGACGTAGAAGAAGCTAGCGACCTGCTGTTGTACTCTACCTCTGCCTTTGTGATCCATTCTCGCTGTTGCCCTTCCGTTGATCTGGCTGAGCGCGCCAATGAGTATGTAGCTTAGCTAGCACGCACTCTTTTGCATCTCCGTGGTGTCGTATCTCGACAGTTACAGTACCTATTGTGCGTCATTGGTTTCTGACATCTAGTTGCCTTGCTTTGCAGACGCAGTGTGATCTCTCGCTCAACGAATCTCAGTACCTATCGTTACAGTACCTATCGTGCGTAATTGGTCTCAACGAGCCTCGCCTCTGATCTGAAACCCTGGATGTCGACAGGTTTGCTTGACTCCATTTCTGATCAGTTGTTTCAGAGATTGTATTGGTTCCGATCGCGTTTCTGTGTATCTGTTGCATAATGTGGGTGAGATGATCTTGGTGTCAGCTGATCAATCCGCTGCTGGAAGAAACCACAAGATCCCAAGCAGCCGCGCCTCTTCCGGTTGTGTTCCTTCACCGCCCGCTGCTGTAGGTTGTATTGACTTTGAGATAAGTTGAGGCCGCGTCAACCTTTCCCGTTGGGCGTTTGGATACTGTAGAGAACACATGTAGGTATGTACATGCAGTAGGTTGCAAGGAGATGATGAAGGTTGACATCAATGTCATGTGCAATCACAACCTGCAACTAAGTACTGTAGTAAGCATTCTCGATCAGCTCGCAGTGGTTCTGTGCCAAACGTTCCCAGTATGCTTCTTCCTTTGCATGTGTTGAATAATCCAGTTGCAGACGACCGCGACTGTAACTTAGACATGCGGATGTCTCATTGGATGATCACCTGTCACAATCAGGCGAATGCATCAATTCATTCGTTGATACGATGGTCAGCTCCTCAAGCATGTGTGCAACAGGATGAAGGGAGCAATACTGCGAAACGGCAAGCAAAACGCTCGGCGGATGCGTGTCAGACGGTGCCGTAGTCCGGATAACTGAACAATGTGCGCTGGTTACATACACACCAATGTTTGTGCGACTGCCTGCGCGAGTAGGCACGACGACGACGACGACGACGACGACGACGACGACGACGACGACGACGGCGGCGGCGGCGACGACGACGACGACGGCGGCGGCGACGACGACGACGACGACGGCGGCGATGACGCAACAGCACTGAACAGCGAAACGCTTTCTCTTCTCAGATCGCTTCTCGAACGCCAGCTCTTTCGACCCTGCAATGTGGCACATAAATTTCTCCGCAGGTCGCCGCGTCAGAGCAGCAGAGGGTTACTTACAGATACGTCAGCGCCGCTTTCTTGCCTGCGCGAACCAAGCAAACGTTGACAAAAAGTTGGACAAGTATATGTATGTGTGTAGGTCGTCCCACCAATTTTCTCACCGGATGGGTTTCTTTGAACGAACAGTATTCGTTCTCCCTTTTCTTTGGGCGATTTTCACCTCGAAGCGACACAGAAATAAGATGCTGAATGCGCCGAAGGAACCAACGAAGCACCCAACGGAAGATTCCGACCCAAAGCCATCCCAAGCAGTCACTGGCGAGGAACGCAAGCAATCGGAAAATGCGAAGATCGATCACCCGTTAGAAATCGCCGCAATCGAAGAAGAAGCAGCAGAAACAGAAGTAGTCGAATCGAAATGCCGCCAGAAGGAAGGAAAGAAGAAGGAGACGGAATCAGGCCTAAAGGCCAATTTCGACGTCAGACTGGAATGGGACGAGAACTCCGAGATCTATCGAGCCGGCCTCTGCTGCGAGGCCCTCCACTACAGGTGGGACGCGACCGTGGCTTTTGAGTTGTAAAGCTTTGGCCGCGATTGACACGAGAGTGTTACATACAGTCCCAGCGGGAAATAGCGGCCGCTTTCGTGCGACCGCGCGAACAAGCTGTGTGCGTAAAAAGTTCAACCTATACTTTGTGTCTGTCAAATCTTGGTGAACAGTATCGTGAATTTCATTCGCATAATTAGCCGCATCAAGCGAAGGTATCCTGAAAACGTGTACCACAATTCAAATGCAGCTATTACCACGATACGGTTGTCTGTACAACTGATCTAAAGCTCAGTGATATCGCCGCGTTCGCTATATGGTATCGGCATGATACGACGCCGTTCATCTGAAGTTTTATACCTGTGGGAATACGCCACATCGAACAAAAAACTTGCCAACTGTTTGGTGCAGTCGTTCTCTACTAGGAATTTCGTTTCGTGTACGCATTTGCTGCGTTATGACGCTTTTGACAATTTGTAGAATTTTGGCAAATTGTGGCGTATTTCTATAAAATTCCTGTGTTACATAATATCCGTGTTCTATGCTCTTTCGATTTCTGAAGAAATTTCGCCGCTAGTCCATCAGGCGCCAAAATCGATTTTCGACATTTTTGTATTTAAATTGTAAATATCTCCGAATTGCAGTATTTCAAAGCTGTAGAACCATGTCACAAATTCTTATTGGCTTACGACCTTTCAATTTCTGCATTCACATTCGTCAATAAATGACGTTCTATTTTTCTCAGTTTATGAAATTTTGACAAATAATTGCGTATTTCTATGAAATTCCGCATATGCAAAAAATTTCTTTTGTGTTACAAATTGTCCACGGCCTATGTTCTTTCCATTTCTGAAGAAATTTCGCCGCCAGCTCATCAGGCGAAAAAGTCGATTTTCGATATTTTTATATTTTAATTGTAAATATCTCTAAATTGCAATTTTTCAAAACTGAAAACTATGTCACAAATTCTTACTGGCTTGCGACCTTTCAATTTCTGCAGTCACATTGGTCAATAAATTACGTTCTATTTTTGTCAATTTATGAAATTTCGACAAACAATTTCGTATTTCTATCAAATTTTACATCGACAAAAAATTTCTTTCGTGTTACAAATTATTAGCGGTCCGTGCTCTTTCCATTTCTGAAGAAATTTCGCGGCTAGCTCATCAGGTGAAAAAGCCGATTTTCGACATTTTTGATTTTTAATTGTGAATATCTCGAAAATGCGAAATTAGCAACACAAACGGACATTGGATCCGTACTCAGCGACCTTGACTCTACTTGACCACATATGTCACATATTTTACTTCGGTGCCACGGACACACAGACACACAGACACACGGACACACAGACAGACATTGTCATCCGTATATATACACCTCGCCGCGCAGAGGCGCGGCGAAATGGATCCGTACTCAGCGACATTGACTCTACTTGACCACATATGTCACATATTTTACTTCGGTGCCACGGACACACAGACACACAGACACACGGACACACAGACAGACATTGTCATCCGTATATATACACCTCGCCGCGCTGAGGCGCGGCGAAAAAACAGCGCTTCTGCGCTTCTCTGTTGTTATCATGCAAATCGAATCGTACACAAAACCAGTTCGTGTTATGGTAGCATAGCAAATTTGCATAGTCACTGTGCGGAAAGCACAGAAGCGTTCTTTTTC
>JASAMZ010004237.1:0-25668 GCA_030248115.1 Linhomoeus sp. GSCO2_2 | reverse complement strand
CACGTTCAGATTCAATTCAGACGTAGCAAACATCCTTCGAAGGGCTGAGGTTCCAAAGCCAAACTTGACAGATGGCCAGTTCATGGCTCTGAGCAGGCTAAGGAAGGATCCCTCCATCGTTGTGATGAAAGCCGATAAGGGCAATGCTACAGTGGTTATGGACAAAGATGAATACGAAACCAAAGTGACAGAGTTACTCAGTTCGTCAGCGTATAAGACCGTCAGTCTCAACGTCAACTCGACCCCCCAAACTAGAAGTGACACAATGGCCACACAGCTCAATGAGCTTCTGAAAGGCCTGTGTGACAATGGGGAGATCGAGTTGGACGAGAGAAGCTGATGACAAGCCACTGGGGTGCCCCCTCCAGATTCTATGGCCTTCCCAAGATTCACAAGGCGGGCGTTCCCCTCAGGCCAATTGTCTCAGCAGTCGGCAGTTTCTGTGATCGTCTGGCGTGCCACCTGAAGGGAATAATCAAACCGCTGATAGGCCACAATGACGCGTTTGTCAAGAATTCGGAAGACTTTGTGTCAAAGCTCGGGGGGGGGGAACATCCATCTCCCCGAGGCTGGCTTTTTTGTTTCATTCGACGTCACCCGCCTGTTCACCAAAGTGCCAGTTGTTGAGTCCTGTGCCATACTAGAGGAACGGTTGAAGGCTGACGATTCCCTGTCGAGTAGAACTTCCATGAGAGCAGAGACGGTAGCTGACTTGGTCAAATTCGTCTTGCAGAGCTGCTATTTTGTTCATCGAGGTCAGTACTATCAGCAGGTGGAGGGCGCAGCTATGGGAGGAAGACTAAGTCCTCTAATCGCTGAGATCTTCATGGCGTATTTTGAGACAACCCTTCTTCCCATGATAGGCAAAAGGCCCAGAATCTGGCTGAGGTACGTAGACGATACATTCTGTGTCTGGGAACATGGCAAGGACGCCATCGACGGATTCATCACTGAGCTGAATGCCCTGCATGATTCCATCAAGTTCACACACGAAATGGAACGTGACGGCAAAATAGGATTCCTAGATGTGCTTGTGGAGAGGCAGAAGGATCGGATGGTGACGTCGGTTTACAGAAAACGCACTCACACAGACCGTTACCTTCACTTCGCTTCGAACCACGCCAAAAGCACCAAAATTGGAATCATCAAGACGCTGAGAACCCGAGCCGAAGTCGTTTGCAACACTGACCAAGCCCTGAAGACCGAACTGTCCCACCTGTCTCGAGTGTTTGTGTCCAATGGCTATCCCAAAGGGTTTGTCCACAAGGCACTGAGTTCAGCGAAGCGTTCGTCGCAGCAAGAACAGTGGCCATTCAACTGGACGATACCGTACGTACCTGGCGTATCGGAGAAGTTAAGCAGACTGGCGAAGTCGTTTGGCATTAGGACCTTCTACGGCAGAGGCCAAGCCCAATTAGGCACAGCCTTATGTCAGTACAAGGATCGAGTCAATGACGACAGCAAAACCGGTTCTGTATACTGCTTGTACTGCTCGTGCGGCAAGCACTATATCGGGCAAACTTCCAAGCCCTTGCGCAACCGCGTAATGCAGCACAAATCCGACATCAGGCGTAAGCAACTGAAGAATGCCATGGCGAAACACTTCACAGCAGACGGTGAGGGTTGTAGTGGTCAACTGAGTGGCTACAAGGTTATGTTGCAAGAACGTCACTGGAAGAAAAGACGTGTGATGGAGGGCGTTCTCATTCGAGCGCATGGAAGTCAGTTGGTCAATGGCAACGAGGGCGACGCCATTCCGCAGATCTGGGATCAATTCAACGGCGAAATCAAGAACATACACAGGCTTGTGCCTTCGTAGTACATATGTACTCAGTGCGTCTACATCTGTGCGTCATTTCGTTGTTGTCGTCTGTTTATTGACTTGTGTTCAGCGACCGCTGTGCTCAGTACGGATTGTTCTCATTCCTGATGATGGGGCGAGTTCAGCTCCGAAACGTCGAATGAATAAAGAGCTTTACCACCCATTTGTGCGCTCATAGCCGTTGTTCAGCAGTTTGTGCTGTGAATACTTACAACTACAGAGCGCTATGCGATTCTTCGAGTATTTGAGAAGCCGTTACGGCCGGCAAACGACTGAAATTCTGAGGCAATTAGATCGTTGCCACGAAAAGCTGATCAATACGGAATTCTCGTGGCGTTTCTTGAGAAAGTGCCGTGATAATGGGCTGATTCCCAAGTTTCTACGGGTGCGGCGGCCCTATCCAACCAGCCAAATCGACAAACTAGCGCAGAATTATGAGTTTCGCCTCCTGAGCAGCGTCATTCGCGTCGAATTTCATCGGAGAAGTGAGTTACAGAAGCAGTTCAATCAGTTGTGGGTGGTGCTGGAGAACAGAATGACAGTCGAGGACTGCAACAAAGTCACTGATGGACGAGACAGGTTCTATCAGTCATACAGTGCGCGTGTGCAGTCTCGCCTGAACTTCAAGTTTGATCGCCTGTTTCTTGAGAAGTCCAGAGTGGTGGTAAATCGCAGCCAAAGGGTGTCGAGTGTGCGTGTGACGAATGACGCAGTCCAAGCTCAGAGTGTGCTGGATAGTAGCACCAGTAAGCTAGTCGTCAATCTGTCTAATCGTCCGTTGGACGAGACGGAAAAGTCGGTTCTAGCTCTGGGTCTCAATTACGTCACAACGCCGAAACGTCTCCCTATCTTTGACATCATTGCGTCGGCCCAAGCAGTCTCTGAAACACTTCCCAGTAGTGTGGTCACGTCCAGATTCAATTCAGACGTAGCAAACATCCTTCGAAGGGCTGAGGTTCCAAAGCCAAACTTGACAGATGGCCAGTTCATGGCTCTGAGCAGGCTAAGGAAGGATCCCTCCATCGTTGTGATGAAAGCCGATAAGGGCAATGCTACAGTGGTTATGGACAAAGATGAATACGAAACCAAAGTGACAGAGTTACTCAGTTCGTCAGCGTATAAGACCGTCAGACTCAACGTCAACTCGACCCCCCAAACTAGAAGTGACACAATGGCCACACAGCTCAATGAGCTTCTGAAAGGCCTGTGTGACAATGGGGAGATCGAGTTGGACGAGAAGAAGCTGATGACAAGCCACTGGGGTGCCCCCTCCAGATTCTATGGCCTTCCCAAGATTCACAAGGCGGGCGTTCCCCTCAGGCCAATTGTCTCAGCAGTCGGCAGTTTCTGTGATCGTCTGGCGTGCCACCTGAAGGGAATAATCAAACCGCTGATAGGCCACAATGACGCGTTTGTCAAGAATTCGGAAGACTTTGTGTCAAAGCTCGGGAACATTCAGCTTCTCGAGACTGACTGTTTGGTTTCATTCGACGTCACCAGCCTGTTCACCAAAGTGCCAGTTGTTGAGTCCTGTGCCATACTAGAGGAACGGTTGAAGGCTGACGATTCCCTGTCGAGTAGAACTTCCATGAGAGCAGAGACGGTAGCTGACTTGGTCAAATTCGTCTTGCAGAGCTGCTATTTTGTTCATCGAGGTCAGTACTATCAGCAGGTGGAGGGCGCAGCTATGGGAGGAAGACTAAGTCCACTAATCGCTGAGATTTTCATGGCGTATTTTGAGACAACCCTTCTTCCCATGATAGGCAAAAGGCCCAGAGTCTGGCTGAGGTACGTAGACGATACATTCTGTGTCTGGGAACATGGCAAGGACGCCATCGACGGATTCATCACTGAGCTGAATGCCCTGCATGATTCCATCAAGTTCACACACGAAATGGAACGTGACGGCAAAATAGGATTCCTAGATGTGCTTGTGGAGAGGCAGAAGGATCGGATGGTGACGTCGGTTTACAGAAAACGCACTCACACAGACCGTTACCTTCACTTCGCTTCGAACCACGCCAAAAGCACCAAAATTGGAATCATCAAGACGCTGAGAACCCGAGCCGAAGTCGTTTGCAACACTGACCAAGCCCTGAAGACCGAACTGTCCCACCTGTCTCGAGTGTTTGTGTCCAATGGCTATCCCAAAGGGTTTGTCCACAAGGCACTGAGTTCAGCGAAGCGCTCGTCGCAGCAAGAACAGTGGCCATTCAACTGGACGATACCGTACATACCTGGTGTATCGGAGAAGTTAAGCAGACTGGCGAAGTCGTTTGGCATTAGGACCTTCTACGGCAGAGGCCAAGCCCAATTAGGCACAGCCTTATGTCAGTACAAGGACCGAGTCAATGACGACAGCAAAACCGGTTCTGTATACTGCTTGTACTGCTCGTGCGGAAAGCACTATATCGGGCAAACTTCCAAGCCCTTGCGCAACCGCGTAATGCAGCACAAATCCGACATCAGGCGCAAGCAACTGAAGAATGCCATGGCGAAACACTTCACAGCAGACGGTGAGGGTTGCAGTGGTCAACTGAGTGGCTACAAGGTTTTGTTGCAAGAACGTCATTGGAAGAAAAGACGTGTGATGGAGGGCGTTCTCATTCGAGCGCATGGTAGTCAGTTGGTCAATGGCAATGAGGGCGACGCCATCCCGCAGATCTGGGATCAATTCAACGGCGAAATCAAGAACATACACAGGCTTGTGCCTTTGTAGTGCACATGTACTCAGTGCGTCTACAATTGTGCGTCATTTCGTTGTTGTCGTCTGTTTATTGACTTGTGTTCAGCGACCGCTGTGCTCAGTACGGATTGTTCTCATTCCTGATGATGGGGCGAGTTCAGCTCCGAAACGTCGAATGAATAAAGAGCTTTACCACCCATTTGTGCGCTCATAGCCGTTGCTCAGCAGTTTGTGCTGTGAATACTTACAACTACAGAGCGCTATGCGATTCTTTGAGCGATTATCAGTGACTGTAGAACTTTACGACGACGACGGCGAGGTTGTCTGGTGCAGTCTGTACACTGTATGTTTGGTGGTAATATTGAAGAAATACTCTAGATTTCTTATACACTTTGTGTTTGCAATAAGAACAACATTTCAGCGATACATTGACCTGATTGTGGTAGGTAGCATTAGCTTAGCTTTGGCAACGCTCCTTTGGCGTGTCTCGAGGAACAGTAAGGGTACGAAGAGGCCTCCCTGAAAGCACTAATTCTGTTGTAAATGACAATGTTTCTGGTAATCCCTTTCTAGGTTTCTTTCTTTTCAGTGGAACGATTGTGGAAAGGGATGACATTAGGGGAGGACAGTGGTACTGTTGGAGCAAAACAGCGTAATCAGGCGGGGGCTCATTGGTGGCATTATTGCAGTGCGCAAGCTTTTCCGATGCTCAAACTTTGAGAATTCGTCTGAAACTCCTACCCGTGAAATCTTTCTTCCTCCATCCATTTTCGGCAGCTGTGCATTACGAAGTCGCAGCCATACCCCTTTCCAAACCAGTAGTCTTCAAGAGCGGGTACGCTCGAACGTCGACTTTGGACAAAGTCGCGTTTTATACTGAAAAAGGCGAGCTATTGGAACAATTATTGGTACAATTATTGGAGTCTTTTGCTTTCACCTGTAGAGCATAGACTCTTCAAGGAACGTCAGCGTGACGTTTGAGACGGATGCAAAGGTCGACCACAGACCAACGGTTGACGAGACTTCGTGCTAAGAAGAAGAAGCGCATAGTTCGATTTTAGCATTTGAATTGCCATTAACGTGCCACAACTACAAGACACCAAGCTATATTTGTGGATTCTACTTCACAATTTACAAATGTTTCGCTGACAGACTGGATTAAGTGCTGCTGCTGCTGTGTAAGTATTACGTAAATATCAATTACGGCAGTTACCTACCCCCCTTCCTTCTCCCAATGTTGATAGCCTGCCATCCGCAGAGAAGGTTGGGGCCTGGGGGGTGGCTATTGGAGCACCTACGGTAACTCACACGAAAGTACAATCTGTCCCAGTGGTCGATTCCCATCGAAGCGAGTCGCACGAACCAATCCTTTCCATTGCCGAACCAATTGGAAATGGCGTCTTCTCTTGTTTCGTAGAACTGACGAATGTTTTTCGCGTTGAAGTCTAATCCGAGACTGACCTCGTCTTGCCAACTTATGTGCCCGTACTTCTGGAGAATGAAGCGAAGTTTAGATAAAGTATGCAGCATCTGCAAAGCCATCCAATTAGTTAGGATGTCATTTGGATGACTCGACAGGAAGTATTCTTCTTATGCTCCACTAAAACAAAACTGACTCTGGAAGACCAAACAATTCGCCAGCGATTAATATTTACAGAAGTTTCTTTTCTGGATACTGAAAGTAAGTGCTCGGTACCCACCAAAATAGTTCGCAAACTGGCCTTACCCGCTCTCTCATGCCATGAATGACGTCCATGTTCTCAAATGGCACCCCTGGTAAATCTTCGCAGCCAAAATGCTCTCTTGCAACTTCCTAGATATGTAGGATGCGAGGATGTTGACAAATTGTCGACTTTTTAACCTAACGTGGAACGTGTTATATAACCACATTATATATCACTTAAGATTGTTTGAAAATTCAAACTCTTGAGCAACAACTGGCATGCGTAGCAAAGCTGAATCGTCAATCTAATTTTGCCCTTAATCTCACCAAGGTGTTCTGGCCGACGAAAGCAAATGTGGGTTTGTAGAGAGTTGTTGTGCTGTTGACTTTCCAAGGTTGAACGTAGGCTTGCCACAGCCTCGGCGCTGGTAGAATGTAGTATGACGCGAAACCCTTGAATTAAGAAGAACCATTGGGCTGTTATTGGTCCTTGCTTACTAAAGTTGTTTCTTGTTAGAGGGACTGTATCGGACTCTCCACACTATGGTGCCTACCCCCATTTAGTAAACAGTACACAGTCCCAATTTCAATCATACCAAGACATGAAACGCTTCGTGGAGCATCAGCTGCAAATTCTTGTTCTGTCGAACAATGGCTTGCCGCGTTTCGTTGCATTCGGTTTCATTAGGTAACCGAGCTTTCGGCGTCGCGCAGAGGCAGATGACGCCTGACACGGGCCTGAGAGGCGGAATGTACAATAGTGTTGCCGACCTACTATCCAACGTGCTATCTGTTGGGTTTCTTCAGCAGCATCTACGCCACAACTACATACCTGTACTATGTATACTGGAATAGTCCTGTGCAAGGGGCAAGTGTACCATGTATGTAGTGCACCATGTAGCATAAGAGCAACGAATGCCTCTACAATAGGAAAGCCTTAGCATTTTCACGAGCCGCAGGCGACAACTTAGCTTGGGAGGGTCGCGCAGCCACACGCCCTACAAAATTTCACTGCCACCGGTCTTTTCATAATGCCACCAACCGAACATAGAGGTCTCCGTCGGTGTCGCGCTTGTACACCTCATTCCTGATTGGGCACGGGTGAGAGAAAGCTCGGGTTCCCTGAAGTCGGTCAGTTCTACTCCCTCCCACCCCCAGGCTTGTCACAAACTGCAGTAATATTATGTCGTACGTGTACCGGGTCTTTCGAAACTCCAGACGCCACCCCCCCCCTCCACAGCACGCTGTGTAAAAGGTAGCGAAGTCCTACTTGCACACATGGTAGCCTAGTGTCTTCGCAACTCGGATGCAAAAATTCAGCACTCTATCTCAACCCACGCGGAAATGCGAGCGCGAAACACAAAATCGGTCAAAATTGACGACCGAGTCACCTTTGGGCGGCTGCGGCTCGCGCGTGGGGCGCTCGATTGAGGCTGGCGAAACGGCATTCGAAAGAGAAAACAGTAAGCTTTAAAATGACGCAAGAACGACTTTCGTAGCTTGCACCAATCTTGCGTAGTGAACAATCAAAGTGGGGTTGCCAATCATGTTTCTGCTGATGGCGCCCCGCCCCTCTTCTCCATGGCGATGGCCTCCAGGAGGAGCTGGAGCAATCGCGACGGATTCAGCGTTTCGCGCTCGCATTTGCGCATGGGTTGAGATAGAGTGCTAAATTTTTGCATCCGAGTTGTGAAGAAATTAGGCTACCATGTGTGCAAGTATGCCTTCGCTACCTTTTACACAACGTGCTGTGGAGGGGGGTCTGGAGTTTCGAAAGACTCGGTATGTAGCTTACCCCCGCTCTGCACACGCTGGTCGTGTTGTGGAGATCGTAGCACATGTAGAACACGAAGTGCGCTCGCACTTTTGGAACTTTGGTGTGCCGGTCTTCATCGGGGTGCCAGGAGCAGCCGAATCGCCCCGAACTGTCAGCCGCCGACTGGAGGCCTCTTTTGACCTCTGTCTTTGTGCTAGGAATACAAATGGATCAGGAGGGACTATTTGATATTTCTCAGCCAAATAGGGTGTTTCGGTATGAGTTATGGCATTTTCGTAGGCAAAGGCAAATATGGTATTTTGGTACCTGAATATTATGGTATTTTCGTAGGTACATAAACATGGTATTGTGGCATAAATTATGGGGTTTTTTACAGCTTACAACTTCAACGGCTTGAAAGGGAACCGGATGGCGCCCTCCAGGTATTCCTTTAGCGCGTTGGTCACATTCTGAAATAGTGCAATTCTGCGACGGTCTGTCAAATCTCGGGTGAGGTAAATTCGTTCTTCTACCGTGAAGGCAGTACGCTCTTTCGGGTCGTCTTTCAGGGCCTCAGTTGCGGACGCCAGTTCGATAATCTTTAGCTGAAAATAGTGTAGACCGAGTAGGTACAAAACAAAAATTCATGTTAATCATTGCACAATCGAGACAAACTTTGAATTTCTTCGGTTTGCGCGTCATATGCGCACTGAGCGAAGGCCACTCGTCATCCGAGTCGCCAAACTGCGTGAGACCTTCTGTTTTCTTCTGCGGTGGGTTCATCAACTTATGCAATTGGCGCTGAAGTTGCTCCTAGAAGTTTAACTTATTTAGAGTTTAGTGACACAGTCTAAGCATAGCCCAAGTCAAAGCCAATCCTACGTCCTTACACACCGTGAGAATTGTTCCTGAGCAGGCCGAGAAAGATTGAAGGAACAGCAAAAGAAATGTCCAAAGCAACATCATTCTGATTCCAGGGTATCCTGACTACTACATGCACAAGTACATAGGTTCGGTTCCTGAAGCAAAGCGTGTAACACTCAGGACGAGGTGAAACAAGCTGCCTTCGGTCCGCCGCCTGTGGTATTTCCACGAGCTTTTTGAGGCCGCTGAGTAGCCTTTGGTTTGAACTGGGTCGGAATGAGAGACTGCAAGCAGGAGCAGTGCAATAGGGCAGAAACGGTTTCCATTTTGCAATGACAGTGACATGTGTCCGGTAGGGTACATGCTTTCTTTGTGGGGCGGACACCGATTCTTAAGGTTTCTGAGTGGGAGAGGCTGTTATCAGAGAGGAATTTCCACAGCCTTTTGTTTTGCCCTGAAAACACAAAACAAGTCGCTATAACCATACGTGTAACCGGGGGGGAGGTATGGGGGGGGGGGGGGGTAAGCCCCCCCCCCCCCAGCCGAAAGTGTTCCCCCCACATCCCCCCAGGTACCCCCCTCCCGCCTTCCCCAAAAGACCCCCCCCCTAGAATTTCAAAAATTTTCGCCTGCGGCGCTTAAGAATGGCAAAAATTTCGCCTGCGGCGCTTGAAAATAGCAAAATTTTCGCCTGCGGCACTATATTTTGGACGTTTTTGACCAAAATTAAGCGATTTTTAGCACATTTTGGCCTATTTTTGCAAAATTTTCTTAAATTTGGTACTTTTTTGGCAAAATTTTTAGGTCATTTGACCCCCCCCCCCCCCCCCTCCAGGGGCCTCAGACCCCCCCCCCCCTGAGGGGTCCTATGCCCCCCCCCCCCCCCCCCCCGACCCCCCCCCCCCCCTGGCCGGTTGGCGCTTACACGTATGGCTATAACGTGCTTCGGTACAAAAATTTACTGCAGCTGCACAGCGCTAAGACACGCTTTAGCCAGACAGCGACGACCAACTGACAGAACCGAACACTCCAAGAGGCAAGTACCTCATTCACTAATCAAGATACTCACAACACTCGCAGTAACCAACTGCCGACCTACATAACTCACAGGAACACCTCAATTTTGCCGGGGAAGTTTTCCTTGGCCGGGTGCGACTGCCAGGTGAACCCATGCCCGTTCAAACCCTCGCGGACCTTTTTGGCCAGCTCGCCCGTACCGGCGTCGCAGTCCAGGCGGGCCCTTGTGTGTCCCCGTTGCTTGGCCAGCTTCAGGTCGTTGACCACTTTCCAGACTTCGTCACTCCACATGCCGTGGTAGTCAAAGTCGACGTCTTTGCGCGCTGCAGTTGGATACAGACAGTGTATACTCGAGAGTGCTGGGATGGGGTTGGAGGGAGGCAAAGGTTGGTTTAAATTTAGGTAAGTCGAGCCACTATGACCCATATCAAACAACTGCAGAGCGAATCTAATCCCGAGGATGGCTCCAGTCAAACTCAGTCGCCCTTAGTGGTCGATGCAGCTGTATACTACACAAAATGTGGTACACGTACTGTAGGACATAAAAGCCAGGGTTCGATAGCCACTGTACTGTACGATAGCTTGCAGCTCACGTCGTCAAAAGTAGTCATCACTAAGTTGCTCAAAATCGGAAGATCTCTTCCAACTGGGGATGGGAGTGATGGTCCTGAAGGTGCTCCAATGTTCTCCAGACGAGCGGACTAAAATGCAGGTAGGTAGTTTGGCTGAAAGGATTGGGAGCAGTGCACCAATGCAGTGGCTGCTATGAAGTCAAGCCAAGACCAACCTACGATGTCCGATGGACGGCGGTACACGATTTAGAAATATCTAGATGGATGGATTAGTTAATGCATTCATGCAACCGTCAATATGTCAATAGGCCCTCCCTCTCATGTTCCTCCTTGCCTGACACGCAATCGAACGTTCGGGGCAAAGGGGTAGGGCTTTATGGAGGATTTCGATACCGTGCTGGTCCCCCCTACAGATTCACCTGTGTGTTCTCCGTATCGCTGGTATCCTTGCCGAGAAGACTTCGTTTCGTCGCGGCAGGCGAGCAGGCAGCAGAACAGGACTGCGACAATTATCAAACCGACGATCACGATTGGCCAAATAAATGGACGGTCCGGCTGCCAAGCCGCCCAGTGACATTGTGCCAGTGACTATAGCTGTTAAGCTATAGTTATAAGGACTGGCGTTTACAAATGCTACTCGCTATTGTCACCTAGTTGCACACCATAGAATGGAAAAGAGGCTTGTGCTTTTCCTGCCAACGGAGTCAACTCTAGGAATGTACGCCACTTTGTCGAGATCTTATAAATAAGTACCAAGGCACTCTGCGAATGAACAAACCGCCTAGGAGATCGATAGCTTAGGTATGTCTGTTTAGGTATCCGATACCTAAACAGACACACCTAAGCTATCGATCTCCTATTCCGCATTGAAACAGGGAGCACGCAAGGGGGATATATCGCATGTCGCGACACACTAGACTCGAGTGCGCTGGCACCACACGCACACACGATATGCGATATGTATGTAGACTCCCTCCAAAGTGGGCACTTCAGCCACGAATTACCCCCTGCTTCGCGGCCTCAAATGTAGCTATGGCAGCGCGGCATCCGGTGGAGCGCAGCCCATGTAAGAGATCGTGCCATTCGGCGCTTGTGTGGGTGCCACGCTACCGCTACATATCACTGCGAGTGTATCTGTGCTATAGATGTACAACCTGCTTTGTTAGCGGCTGCCACCCAACTGAGATTGAGACTCGATTGGACTCATGGAGTGGAGGATATGTACCATACGCGTAGCCGCCAACCGGGGGGGGGGGGGGGGGGGGGGGGGGGTATAGGACCCCTCAGGGGGGGGGGGGGTCAAATGACCTAAAAATTTTGCCAAAAAAGGACCAAAAAAATATGAAAAGTTCGCAAAAATGGACCAAAAAGTGCAAAAAATCGCTTACTTTTGGTCAAAAACGTCTAAAATATAGCGCCGCAGGCGAAACTTTTGCAATTTTTAAGCGCCGCAGGCCAAATTTTTGCCATTATTAAGCGCCGCAGGCGAAAATTTTTGAAAATCCTAGGGGGTCTTTTGGGAAGTAAGGGAGGGGGTACCTGGGGGGGGGTATGGGGGGCCCACCTCCGGCTAGGGGGGCTTACCCCCCCCCCATGCCCCCCCACCGGCTACACGTACGATATGTACAGAGAGCTAGCTACCAAATAGACGCTCCGTACACACTACTCACTAGTAAATACTGCACAACCAGTACTAGTTGTTATAGCCATAGGCACCGCAGCAAGAGAGTATAAAGAGACACGCAGAGAGTATAGATAGACTGCGTCCGGATTACGTACAGTAAGTCGCGGGTTCATGTCTCACAAAAGTGCAGGAGAGTTACGACACCGCTTGCAAATCACGACTCACAATGGTTAACGGCCCTTGATCAACTCAAAAGAACACCTCAATTTTCCCCGGAAACTTCTCTTTGTTCGGATGCTGCCGCCAGTTGAAGCCACGCCGATTCAACTCCTGCCCTACTGCAGTGGACAAGTCGCCCCGTCCAGCGCCACAGTCCAGCCGCGCTCTCTTCACTCTTCGAGTTTTGACCAGATTTAGGTCTTGTACCACCTTTCCCACTTCAAGGCAGCGTAGGCCGTGATAGTCGAGATCGACGTCTTGGCGTGCTGCATTGGGATGAAGCGTTATAGGAAGATAATACTTATACGGTACAATAGGGACGCAAAATTAGATGGAGGAAGGGTTAGCGGACGCCATCTTAAAGGGAATATGTGGGCAACCGACGACCGAGTCCCTAGTCACTTTCAAACTCGGTCACAATCTGACACGGTCTAGGTACACCAAGCTCACGTCTTCCGTAGTAGCCATCACTGTGTCGGTGCTCAAAATCAGAAGATCTTTCCAAAATAAGCTTTGGATTGGCATTCCTGAATGAACGCCACTCGCCTGAAATGGAAGCAATGAGACAATCGTGCGCTCTTCGTGCATATTTAGCTATTCATCTAAACGATTTTGTTGACGATGGCCACGATTGTATGCATGCACTCATCTGCACCTGTGAATAACGGCTTGTATCGTGGTCGAGCTTCAGGTTTGGTTCTCCGACAGCAGTTGAGCAGGCAACCAAACATCGCTGTAACAATGACCATCCCAAGGATGACGATAGTCCAGGTTGGCAGTGAGGATAGCCAGTCCATCCACATGAAGAGCATCTATCACGAGTTGTTTAAAGTAGTGGTCGCAAAGGGGAACGAACAGTTAGGCTCGAGGATGGTAAGGATTAGTAACTGAACAGCTGTGAGTGTCTTGCAAGCACTAACGGTTACGATATTATTATGTATTGGCGAATGCGCGTTCAATTCCCCCAACCATCTTTTGGGAACCTTCCCAACATTCTCTGGGAAGCCACCCTTCTTTCTCCATCGGGAAACCTCCCTCTCATTTCGTCAAGTCCTCCTCCCAGCATGTATGTAGTACTGCAGCCTACCTATCATGCTTTATAGTATGTAGTCTGGGTAGCTTCTCATTGCCTGCGAAGTCTGCTCATGCGCTTGGTTTGGTATGTCTCTTTGTTGTCTCTGATGAAACCTGGCCATGCGCCTCTATGCACGTCGCGTCTGCGCACAGGCAATGTAAGAACCAACTCTGTTTAGAGTCTTTTCGCATCGTATGAGTCAGACCGGCAAATGGCGTGCGCAGAGCCTGACAAACACGTGAATTTGCCACAAGAGTCGCTGTAGTCGGCGCGTGCGATTGAACTGGGCGACGACGCTGACAGAACAACCACACAGCGTGAGTGAAGCATGTCGCTTGTTCGGTAACTAAGTATGTAAGAAAACACGCGTAGATTTGGGCTGCTTCCATCCTCCTGGGGTTTGGCCTCGTTATACAACCACTGTACCTCTTGTTTTCGGCGACTAGAAAGGCTTCCCAATGTGTTAGACCGACACAGTGTAGTGCAGAAATAGAATTTCGATTGGCGTGCGTAGCGGGACATTTCAACGAATTACGTCTGGTTCAGTAGCTAAGCACGTATGGTGGGTCGAGCGTGCTTCTCGGTTGGTGAGTGTCACACTGTCACTGCGTATTGTGCGCAGTGTAACCTTGCCACCATAGTGCCGTACGCATAAATACACCTCTACACATACCACAAGGCGGTGCTACACTTCATCCTACAATCGTTCTAAACCATCGTTGGGCCGGAACCGCAAATCGCCTCACGCTCGCGCATGGCCGATTCAGCAGCGTCCTTGACGGCCTGATCGGTGGATGGTCCCGTAGCCAGTAGGCAGATTGCGGCCTTGGCTCGTTTGCAAGCGTCGTCGTCGTCGTCGTTGTTGTTGTGATTGTTGTTGGTGGCGATGGTCATGTCGCGAAGCGCCGGAATGACACTGTCCAGGAGGACGCCCTGCGACAGGTCGCTCGAAGGCAGGCCAGAGGAGGACGCGGCGGCATGGGCCAGCGCTATGGCAGAGTGGATCTTAGTGGCATCGTCCGTCGTCGCCCCCAAGCATTTGGCCAGGCGGCGCATCAGCTGCGGGCCTGGCTCGATGACTTGCTGCCTTGTTGCTGCCTGTTCGAAAGCTGCCGCTATGCTGTCAGCCGCTCGGGCGCGGACCGACTCGTTGCCAGACTCCAGCTGTCCTGAGTAGAGCTCCAGGACGAGGCGGTCGGCCTGGACGCGACGCAAGGCATCGGCGCGTTCAAACCGAGCGCGTTTTCTCCCACTGAATGGCCTGGCCTGCCTGGCGATCTTCTGGGAAGCGGATGCAACTGCTGATGCGGTTTGCTGCTCCGCGAGCATGTCAGCAATCGTCTTCCAAAACAGCAGGGCGATCCAGCTAGGACGACTTGAAATGCATTCGACTGGCGTAATAGGAGAGCCCTGTCCGGTCACGGATGTGACGTTGCCGTCCGCGCGCGTGAATAAGCTGTTCATCAGCTCAATGGATGGCAGCACGTTTGCTTCGCTGTCGCACTTGTCGCCGCACAGCTCCTCAAGAAGGTAGGTACACCTCAACACGGGCGGATGAACGTCATAGCAGCTGGGATCGACCGTTTCTGGCAACAAGTCTTTTTTAAAAAGCGGAGTGGGTTTGAGCTGTGTCCTTATACTGAGATTGTAGCGAGGCGCTGTCCGAGTTCGTGTAACCTCTCGACTCTCCTCACGACCATACTTATTGGAGTGGTCTTGCTACGCAACATTGGGATCGCCCGGGTTTGATTCTTTTGAGCAAGGAAATGGCGATTGAGATTGCATTCATTCGCATGTTACTGTCCAACTCAAACGCTCAAACTAAACGATTTCTGCTAGAAAGAAAGCAAGTGATTGGAGTTAAATAAGTAGTTGTGCCATAAGATGTCCGCTGCTCTAACTTGAAAAATGAGATTTTTCACAGCAAGCAAAGTTAGCGCGACCACAGTAGCAATACACTTATTATACAGAGGAGTCCGCGGGGCGGGCTACCCGATGATGTGTCGAACTCAACTCAGCAGCGTCTGACAAGCGAGTTATTGAGCCCGCAGCAAGCGTGTCGTTTCCACTTTGCGACGCGTTTTGGCTACTGTAGCTCTCTATTCAAACGTTTGAAACTTTTTGTTGTCGGATTCGTGCTCAGGAGCTCGAGCGCTTCACTTTGATATGCGATTTGACTAGGTTCGATTAACTTTTGTCTTAAAATGGACCCCACTTTGGGATACTGTAGCGCGCGAGTTTGAAAAGTTATTTTAGTTTTGAACACTTAGATGGCGAGAGTAGTCCGAGGGCTACCCGTCGATGTGTCGAACTCAACCCAGCGACGTCAGACAAGCGAGTTATTAAGCCTGAAGCAAGCCTGTCGTTTCCAATTTTTGACGCGTTTTGGTTACTGTAGCTCTCTGTTTAAACTTTTGAAACTTTTTGTTGCCGGATTCGTGCTCAGGAGCTCGAGCGCTTCACGTTGATATGCGATTTGACTAGCTTCGGTCAACTTTTGTCTTAAAATGGACCCCACTTTGGGATACTGTAGCGCGCGAGTTTGAAAACTCATTCTAGGTTCGACCACTTAGAAGGCTAGAGGAGTCCGCGGGCTACCCGACGATGTCTCAAACTCCTTCCTACGACGTCAGACGAGCGAGTTATTAAGCCCGAAGCGAGCGTGACGCACGAACGTACGTACGAACGTACGTACGAACGTACGAACGTACGCACGTACGCACGCCGAGCTCTTGATAGGGTTCGCCCGGCTGAGGCCGGGCGAAAAAAGAGATTGACACAATGATCCTATCAATCGGAATTTCAGCAAGAGCCACCTCACCGGCAGCGTTCTTATGAAGTATCTCTGCTGGTGTGAAGTCCAATCTGCCGATGTCGTAGACGATCGCCTTGGCCCCTCTGGTTTCTAAACATTGCCGATGGCATGTCAATTGAACGAGCCACTCAAACAGGCATCACGCGGTGGTTTCACAAACCAATTTGGAACAGCTCCCGAGTAGCCCACTTCAGGTTGGCGAGAGCGACGCGTATTCCGTCGTCTACGGCAGAGGCGTCAGAAGCAAAGAGGATGATCTCCGCCAGCAGCTGCTCCACGCCCAGCAGTGTGAACAGTGGGGGACCGCCGCCCTTGCTCATGAGGTGCGGTTTGTCCGAGTCGCAGCAGCTCTGCACCAGATCACGACAGCGCTTCGTCATCTCTTTTTGGAGTTGGCATATACTCTTGATGTAGGCGGCAGCGTCGACCAGCGTCTCGCCTCTACGGTCGGCCGAGTTGTAGCGCCGCACGACGGCGGCGAACAGGCGCATGCCGAAGACGCACAGCGTCGCCTGCCAGTCGACCCCGGGAGCGTGGATGCAATCGGTCTCTATCTTCTCGACAACCTTACGGGCCAGAGAAGTCAGCCCCTCGCTCAAGCAGCTCGGCTTCCTCGCCAGCTCCAACTGGGCCTGGAAGCGCATCTGGTGGAACAGGTCGAAGGTGTCCTTGTAGTGCTTGACTTGCGCCTCCTTCCGCTGCTCGAGACGCGAGACGGCGCTGCCGAGGTTTGTGAGGACACTCGCCAAGGCTTCCATGACGCCTCGGGCACTGCTAGATAAGAAATGGCTTGCCTCGTCACGTTCCAGTTCGATAGAACAAGCTTGGAGTAAAAACTGGGTACCCGATGATGGTTGATTGGCATTGCATAGTGTTTCGTGCATTTGAGGAGTATATTCCATAGCGTGTCAGAATAGCAAGTTGAGCATTTCTTCGGGAGTTTCGCCGCAGTTACTCGAGTTTCCAAAGAAAGTTTGCGCCATGTTTGGGCAATCGATGCCTGTAAGGCGCACTGGTGGGTACTGATCCATAAATGGATCAGGAATGTTCGCCGCAGGTTCACTTTGGAATGAAGAGGGTCCAAATAGGACGACGCCCTTTTCTTTTGGGTCACAAATGCGAACGGGTACAGTACCGTTGCTGCAGATTTCAGAACCGCACAGTGACCGCAATTGCCACATTCCGTTTTGGATCGAATAGGTGGCAGAAACAAACGTTGCCCGACACATCCATGGAAAAAACTTGCTAAATACAACCCATTTGAAAATGTCGAAATTTGCCATATTAATCAAAACCTTAAGAATATCCCTAATTTCTTTAATTCTAAAATCTGAAACTACTTGGTAAATACTTGGCAGACTATGCTCGATACATCCCTGCAAAGAAATTTTAAAATTCAAGCTGTCTTAAATTGTCGAAATTTGGAGATTTTAGCGATACCTTTGAAAATATCCCAAATTTCGTGAATTTAAAATCTGAAACTGGCTCCTAATTACTTCACGTACTACAGCCGATACATCCACGCAAAGATATTTTGAAATTTAAGCCGTTTAAAATTGTTAAAATTTGGCGATTTCGCCAAAAAACCTTGAAAAACCTCTAAATTCGTTAATTATAAAATCAAGAACTATTTGCTAAACACTTGGCAGACTATGCTGGATACATCCGCATGCAAAAATGCTTTGAATTTTAAGCTGTTTGAAATTGTCGAAATTTGGGAATCTTGACAATACCCTTAAAAGTATCCCTAATTTCGTTAATCATAAAATCTGAAACTATTTGCTAAATGCTTGGCAGACAATGCCCGTCGCACGACACAACCATGCAAAGACATTTTGATATCTACGTTATTTGAAATTGTCGAAATTTGGGCATTTTAACAATACCCTTGAAAATATCCTAATTTCGTTAATTATAAAATAAGAAACTATCTGCTAAATACTTGACATACTATGCCCAATACATCAACGCCAAGATATTGTTAGGCTTAAGCCGTTTGAAATTGTCGAAATTGGGAATTTTGACAAAACCCTTGAAAATATCCCTAATTTCGTTAATTGTAAAATTTGAAACTCTTTGCTAAATACGTGGCGGACTATGCTCGATACATCTGTGCAAAGAAATTTTGAAATTTAAGCCGTTTGAAATTGTCAAAATTTGGGGATTTTAGCGATACCTTTGAAAATATCCCAAATTTCGTTAATTATAAAACCTGAAACTATTTGCTAAATACTTGGCAGACTATGCTCGATACATCCGTGCGAAGACATTTTGAAATATAAGCTGTTTGAAATTGTCGAAATTTGGGAATTTTGACAATACCTTTGAAAATATTCCTAATTTCGTTAATTATAAAATTTGAAACTCTTTGCTAAATACTTGGCGGACCATGCTCGAAACATCTGCGCAAAAAAATTTGAAATATAAGCTGTTTGAAATTGTCGAAATTTGGGAATTTTGGCAATACCTTTGAAAATATCCCTAATTTCTTAAATGTTAAAATCTGAAGCTGGCTCCGAAATACTTCACCTACTACAGCCGATACATCCACGCAAAGATAAGCCGTTTGAAATTGTTGAAATTTGGCAATTTCGACAAAAAGCCTTGAAAAAACTCTGAATTCGTTAATTATAAAATCAAGAACTATTTGCTACACACTTGGCAGACTATGCTGGATACATCAGCGCGAAAAAGTTTTAAAATTTAAGCTGTTTGAAATTGTCGAAATTTGGAAATTTTAACAATACCCTTGAAAATATACCTAATTTCGTTAATTATAAAATCAGAAACTATTTGCTAAATACTTGGCATTCTAACCCCAATACATCCACGCAAAGATATTGTTAAATTTAAGCCGTTTGAAATGGTCGAATTTGGGAATTTTGACAAAACACTTGAAAATATCCCTAAGTTCGTTAATTATAAAATCTGAAACTATTTGCTAAATACTTGACAGACAATGCCCGACACAACCATGCAAAGACATTTTGATATTTACGCTATTTGAAATTGTCGAAATTTGGGCATTTTAACAATATCCTTGAAAATATCCTAATTTCGTTAAATTTAAAATAAGAAACTATTTGCTAAATACTTGACATACTATCCCCAATACATCAACGCCAAGATATTGTTAAGTTTTAGCCGTTTGAAATTGTCGAAATTAGGAATTTTGACAAAACCCTTGAAAATATCCCTAATTCCGTCAATTATAAATTTGAAGCTCTTTGCTAAATACTTGGCGGACTATGCTCGATACATCGGTGCAAAGAAATTTTGAAATTTAAGCCGTTTAAAATTGTCGAAATTTGGGGATTTTAGCAATGCCTCTGAAAATATCCCAAATTTCGTTAATTATATAACCTGAAACTGTTTGCTAAATAGTTGGCAGACTATGCTCGATACATCCGTGCAAAGACATTTTGAAATTTAAGCTGTTTGAAATTGTCGAAATTTGGGAATTTTGACAAAACCCTTGAAAATATCCCTAATTGCGTGAATTGTAAAATCGGAAATTATGTCACAAACTCATCGCGTACTATGCCCTTTCCATTTCAACAAAAACTTTGTCGATACTGTTTTTAAACAAAAGTGTCATTTTTTACATTTTCATATTTTAATTGTGAATATCTCGAAATAGCGAAATTAGCAACAGAAACGGACATCGACACGTTACTCAGCGCATTCGACTCCATTGGGCGGCGCTAACCGTCAGGTCATGTTGTTTGACACACACACATGGACACACGAACACACGAACAGACAACAGCGTCCGTATATATACTCGCCGCGCTGGGGCGCGGCGAAAAAATATGTAGCGCGATACTCACTCAACATTTTGAGTGCTCGAGTTTGCTGTAGATGTACCTGATGAGTGTCAAATATGGGTGTTGGTTTGGACAAGATGCATTGTTTCAGGCTAGGAGAATTGGAAGAATGAAGGCGCTATGGCCCGTACCTCGACTGGTCGACCACAACTACAAATAGAAAGCGTGGACTAAGTGGCAACAAACATTTCTTTTCGACATGCAACCTAGACTTGATTTGTAACGTGAACGTCATCTACCGAAGCGCATTCGAGAAAGCGATCTTCGATGTAGGTAAGCTCAACAAATTGCACGTCGTTCAACGATAATAACAGTGGCGCTCCGCGACATGCCTGTGACGAGTCATAGGACAAAATCACTGCGATGGCCGCGTTTTACATCAGAGCGTGCGCGCTGGATGGCTGCTTGATAAGTACGTGGCGCGGGGCGAAACGGCAGAAAGACAGACGAACGACAATTGTTGCGGACCGGTTGCCCGTGTTATCAAGCGGCGGCCGAGCTTGTTTTCGCGATAGCGAAGGCGGTCTCAGCTTAGCAGTAGTGGCGCTCGACTGCGCGCGTGACTCGCTCTGGCGCACACCTCCGGTAAAGGAGGCTCCGCTCGATTGTGTGTGACGCAGCTTGATGTATCTAAAGCTTGCGTTTGATGTGTACTGTAAGTAATGTCGCGTGTCGCGAGTTGTGCTGTCGTTGTCCGAGCAGTTTCCATTCTGTCTTGTCCTTGTCTTGTCCTTTTGGCGCAAATTCATTTTGTCTTGTCTTTGTCTTGTCCGAAACACTTCAAAGGACAATTTTGTCTTGTTTTGTGCACAATTCTCCTTTTTCGCCGCGCCTCAGCGCGGCGACGAGTATATATACGGATGACAATGTGTGCGTGCGTGCGTGCGTGCGTGCGTGCGTGCGTGCGTGCGTGCGTGCGTGCGTGCGTGCGTGCGTGCGTGCGTGCGTGCGTGCGTGCGTGCGTGCGTGCGTGCGTGCGTGCGTGCGTGCGTGCGTGCGTGCGTGCGTGCGTGCGTGCGTGCGTGCGTGCGTGCGTGCGTGCGTGCGTGCGTGCGTGCGTGCGTGCGTGCGTGCGTGCGTGCGTGCGTGCGTGCGTGCGTGCGTGCGTGCGTGCGTGCGTGCGTGCGTGCGTGCGTGCGTGCGTGCGTGCGTGCGTGCGTGCGTGCGTGCGTGCGTGCGTGCGTGCGTGCGTGCGTGCGTGCGTGCGTGCGTGCGTGCGTGCGTGCGTGCGTGCGTGCGTGCGTGCGTGCGTGCGTGCGTGCGTGCGTGCGTGCGTGCGTGCGTGCGTGCGTGTGTGTGTGTGTGTGTGTGTGTGTGTGTGTGTGTGTGTGTGTGTCTGTCTGTCCGCGCATCGAAATAAGGTATGTGGCATATCTGGTCAAGTAGAGTCAAGGTCGCTGAGTACGGATCCGACGTCCGTTTCTGTTGCTAATTTCGCATTTTCGAGATGTTTACAATTAAAATATGAAAATGTCGAAAATCGACTTTTTCGCCTGATGAGGTAGCGGCGAAATTCCTTCCGAAATGGAAAGAGCATAGACCGCGGATAATTTGTAACACAAAAGAAATTTTTTGGAAATGTGGAATTTGATAGAAATAATACGCGATTGTCTGTCAAAATGTCATAAAATGACAAAAATAGAACGTCATTTATTGACGAATGTGAATGCAGAAATGGAAAGGTCTAGTGGCATTAAGAATTTGTGACATAGTTTTACAGGTGCAAGAAGTTACAATCAGTGGCGGGCCCAGGATTTTCGAATGGGGGGGGGGGGGGCGCCACTTCAGAAAATTTTCGACTATTTTTTCGCCGCCCCCCAGGGCGGCGAGTATATATGTCACAGGCGATGGCCGTCTTCAGTCAATGCCCGTCTAGACGGCCATCGCCTGATGCGTCAGTCAATCCCCGTCTAGACGGCCATCGCCTGGTCGATCAGGCCGCGGCCGTCTAGACGGCAATCGCCTGATGCGTCAGGCGATGGCCGTCTTTTCGTTCTTTGTTCAGTTTCCGACACAGTATATCCCTTTGAAACCAGGCTATGCTTAGGCTCGCCCTGCGCCCTCAGTGCACAAGAGTCAGTCGGCGTCGCCGTCTGGCGGGTCGAAGCTTAGGCTTAACGCGACCGGTGACCGACTTCAGGGCGCGCGGAGCGCGCCCTGAAGTTGGTGGTCGCGCTAAGCCTCAGTTGAGACCCGCCAGGCGCGACGCCGGCCGAGTTTTAGTGCAAACAGCAAGTGGAATAAATACTCCTCCATCTAATTCACCTCCTGCTCAGGCCGGCCGTGCCCCTTCCCTCTGCTAGCGCTCACGACAGCTTTCACATTGAAGACGGCAATTGACTGATCCATCAGGCGGTGGCCGTCTTTTCGAGCAGAAGACGGCTATCGCCTGACGCATCAGGCGATGGCCGTCTTTTCCCCAAGAAGACGGGAATTGACTGACGCATCAGGCGATGGCCGTCTAGACGGCCATCGCCTGAAGACGGGCATTGACTGCAACATATATACGGACGCTATTGTCCGTTCGTCTGTGTGTCTGTGTGTCTGTGTGTCTGTCTGTGTGTGGGTGTCACAAAACTAGACACGACGGTTAGTGCCACCCAATGGAGTCGAATGCGCTGAGTAACGTGCCGTTGTCCGTTTCTGTTGCTAATTTCCCTATTTCGAGATATTTACAATTAAAATATGAAAATGTCAAAAATGGCACTTTTATTTACAAGTCGTGTCGGCAAAGTTTTTGCTGAAATGGAAAGGGCATAAGACGCGATGAATTTGTGACATAGTTTTGGAATTTGGAATTCACGAAATTAGGGATATTTTCAAGGTTTTTGTCAAAATTCCCAAATTTCGACAAATTCAAACAGTTTAAATTTCAAACCTTCTTTGCACGAATGTATCGAGCATAGTCTGCCAAGCATTTAGCAAATAGTTTCAGCGAATATAATTAACGGAATTAGGGATATTTTCAAGGTTTTTTTCAAAATTCCCAAATTTCGACAATTTCAAACAGCTTAAATTTCAAAATTTCTTTTCACGGATGTGTCGAGCATAGTCTGCCAAGTATTTATCAAATAGTTTCAGGTTTTATAATTAACGAAATTAGGGATATTTTCAAGGGTTTTGTCAAAATTCCCAAATTTCGACAAATTCAAACAGCTTAAATTTCAAACCTTCTTTGCACGAATGTATCGAGCATAGTCTGCCAAGCATCTAGCAAATAGTTTCAGCGAATATAATTAACGGAATTAGGGATATTTTCAAGGTTTTTTTCAAAATTCCCAAATTTCGACAATTTCAAACAGCTTAAATTTCAAAATTTCTTTTCACGGATGTGTCGAGCATAGTCTGCCAAGTATTTATCAAATAGTTTCAGGTTTTATAATTAACGAAATTAGGGATATTTTCAAGGTTTTTTTCAAAATTCCCAAATTTCGACAATTTCAAACAGCTTAAATTTCAAAATTTCTTTTCACGGATGTGTCGAGCATAGTCTGCCAAGTATTTATCAAATAGTTTCAGGTTTTATAATTAACGAAATTAGGGATATTTTCAAGGGTTTTGTCAAAATTCCCAAATTTCGACAAATTCAAACAGCTTAAATTTCAAAACTTCTTTGCACGGATGTATCGAGCATAGTCTGCCAAGTATTTATCAAATAGTTTCAGATTTTATAATTAACGAAATTAGGGATATTTTCAAGGGTTTTGTCAAAATTCCCAAATTTCGACAAATTCAAACAGCTTAAATTTCAAAACTTCTCTGCACGGATGTATCGAGCATAGTCTACCAAGTACTTATCAAATAGTTTAAGATTTTATAATTAACGAAATTAGGGATATTTTTCAGGGTTTTGTCAAAATTTCCAAATTTCGACAAATTCAAACAGCTTAAATTTCAAAACTTCTTTGCACGGATGTATCGAGCATAGTCAGCCAAGTATTTGGCTAATAGTTTCAGATTTTCTAATTAGCGAAATTAGGTATATTTTCAAGGGTATCTCTAAAACGCCCAAATTTCGACAATTTCGAATAGCTTAAATTTCAGCATGTCTTTGCATGGTTGTGTCGGGCATAGTCTACCAACTATATAGCGAGTAGTTCTATATTTTATAATTAACGAATTTAGGGATATTTTCAAGGTTTTTCTCAAAATTGCCAAATTTCGACAATTTTAAACAACTTAAAATTCTAAATATCTTTGCGTGGATGAATCGGGCGTAGTATGTCAAGTAATTATATAGCAGTTTCAGGTTTTAGAATTCAGGAAATTAGGGATATTTTCAAGGTTTTTTCAAACATGGCAGATTTCGGCAATTTCATATGGCTAAAACTTAGCAATATTTTTCCATGGATGTGTCCGGCAACGTATGTTTTTGCCACCTATTCAATCGAAGACGAAACGCGGCAATTCTGTTCACTGTGCGGTTCTGCAATGTACAGCAACGGTAACGCAACCGTCCGCATTTGTGACCCAAAAGAAAAGGGCGTCGTCCCATTTAGACCCTCTTCATTCCAAAGTGAACCTGCGGCGAACATTCCTGATCCATTTATGGATCAGTACCCACCAATACGAATCTTATAGGCAACGATTGCCCAAGAATGGCACAAACTACCTTTGAAAACTCGAGGTAACTGCAGCGAAACTCCCAGAAGAAATGCTCAACTTTCTATTCTGACACTCTATGGAATATACTCCTCAAATGCACGACACACTATACAATGCCAATCAACCATCATCGGGTACCCAGTTTTTACTCTAAGCTTGTTCCATTGCGCCGCAGGCGCAAATTTTTTCGTTTTTAACCATTTTACTGCAGAATTTGCCCTTAAAATTACTGTATCGGCTTATCAAGAGCGAAAATTTTGCCCAAAAATAGCGCCGCAGGCGAAAATTTTGCGATTTTTGGCCAAAAATGTGCCAAAATCTGTCAACAATAAGCGCCGCAGGCGAAATTTTGGCGATTGTGAAGCTAAATATAGGGAATTTTACATAAAATTGCGCCGCAGGCGAAAATTTGTGCATATACAGTCGTATGCAGAAAATTCGCATCGTCGACAGCAGCGAACGGGCGGCCGTCGGCCTGCGCCCGACGGCGTCGGACGGAGGCTCCGCCGGTGATTGGCTGGCGCAGCGCCCCTCCGTCCACCATTAGACAATGGGAGGCCGCGCGCTCCCCCCCCCCCCCCCCCCCCCCCCCCAGCATAGCGGCCCCAGTGTTAAGGCGTGGGGTGGGTGGGGGGGAGGGGGGGGGGGGGAAGCGCAACGAGCCGCTACGTTTCCTCTGTCCACTCGCACACTCGCCCCTTTGCGAACAATCCACGTGTTCTTCCATGGGCGCCTGTTGCGTACCTCGCGTCCCATATTGATTGGCTTCCATTGGTGCAAGGTGTATACGTTGTGTTGTGGCTTCATTGCAGCTGCCAGGTCGCTTTCTATCTATGTATACAACCCTTTTTCACATGCAGTTTCCACGCTAAGGTGCAATTTTTAGTTTTTGATGCAATTTTCACCACCAATAGAACACAGTATGAGCAGTCGAATAGCGCGTAGTAATTGGTTACCTACGATGTACGTGAACTTCTAGTTGCCACTGGGCAATCCCTTCCTCTCCACAATCTTCTTGACAGTTTTCTTGACGTGGCTAATGTATCTGTTGCAGTCACTTTGGCTCAGGGACTCCCAGAATGTGTGGACGCCCCGCACCAATTCTGCCTGCGTTCTGGGCTTG
>JASAMZ010004235.1:0-12020 GCA_030248115.1 Linhomoeus sp. GSCO2_2 | reverse complement strand
TGGCGCTACTGGTTCAGTTATGTATTCCACTCCTCGGTTTTGGACCCCCCCCCCCCCCCTCCCCGAGGGGGCGCATTACAGGTATCCCCTTAAGGACCATGGCGGCACATGTGCCGCCGAGAGCTCCCGCGTACCATTACGTTGTATGGTACGCGGGAAGAATTTTATGGTACGCGGGATTCCCGCCCGTTCCCACCAAATCACAAATCATCAAATCAACAACAAAACACCACTTACCGACGCGTTTTTGTTACTGTAGCGCTCTATTTAAACTTTTGAAACTTCTTGTTGTCGGATTCTTTTTCAGGAGCTTGAGCGCTTCATTTTGATATGCGACTTGACTAGGTTCGGTCAACTTTTGTCTTAAAATGGACAATACTTTGGGTTACGGTAGCGCACGATTTTGAAAACTTATTTTGGTTTTGACTATTCAGGTGGCTAGAGGGATCCGCAGGCTACCCGACGATGTCTCAAACTCCACCCTACGACGTCAGACGAGCGAGTTATTAGGCCCGAAGCGAGCGTGACGTACGTACGCACGTACGTACCGGGTTTTTTCCGTAAATAAGCCCCTCCAAGAATAAGCCCCATGGGGCTTATTTTAAGTTTTCTTTCCGAAAATAAGCCCCAGGGGGTTATTTTCGGGGACAAACTTAGCAGCGCAAGTCGCTCAATATTCACAGAGAATGACGAATTTCGTGGGCAAAATATACAAATTATGCCACGATTTCTACTGCTTTCAACATGAATCGGAACATTGTGTCAATGAAGTGATTATTTGGGCATACAACATGTCCATTTTAGCATTATAAATGTCAAATACAAGAAGCGTCACACGCAAGCAGCAGATTCGTCTATGGTAAGGATTGGAACTTTCCGATAATTAGCCCCGGGGCTTATTCTCGGGTGAAATGTCAGGTTGGGACAAGTGCCAATTCCGAATTTAAGCCCCGGGGCTTATTTACGGAAAAACCCGGTACGTACATACGCACGTACGCACGCACGCACGCCGAGATAGGTTTCGCTCGGCTGAGATCGATCGAAAAAATTAAAGTCCGCATATCTTCTTGTACACAGTAGCGCAACGCTAAGACTTGCCGCGTTAACAGATCCTACATATGTAGCAGGGGCCTAGCATGTATAAGCGCAATCCCGTCCTAAGCATGGGCCTAAGCATGGGAGTGGCACTGTCCAACGGAACGGGGCATTCATTAGAATGCGGGGTTCAAGGGACACATACTACTCATCGCGCCGAAACTAAGCAGAAGAGGCCGTGGAGCAACAATGCTTCGCGACGCACTGAGAGAGGGCGAGGGACGCTTTCTTGGCTGCGGCCACAATGGCTGCCGTCAACCATCTGAAGGCTTGGTTGTATTTGGGTGTGAAGAGGACGTAGAAGATGATGCCGCAGGTGGAATTGACATCGGCGGCCAACTGGTGGGCCACCACGGACCAGCTTTGTAGAGGAGCAATCAGCTGCATTCTTATCCACTGGCCTATTGGCGTATGCCGAAAGAATGGACTCAGATAAAGCAGGCTCTCCACCAGGGCGCAGGAGCAGACGACGCTGAAGCAAACGATGTTGAGGCCCGTGGAGCCAATGAAGAGGCCCAGATGCTGCTTGACCTTGGCTCTTCGCGTCATCAGGGTCGCCTGAGAAGGAAGATATGGTATGGTAGAGTTCGTATCAACGGCCATTGGTGGGCCCGGATGGATGGGCGGAAGGAGGGTATTTATGTAACTGAATCAAATGACTAACAAGTCTCTTTTAAAAAGCGGAGTGGGTTTGAGCTTTGTACTTGTACTGAGCTTGTAGCGAGGCCCTTTTCGTGTTCGTGTAACCTCTCGACTCTTCTCACGACCATACTTATTGGAGTGGTCTTGCTACCCGGGTTTAATTCTTTATAGCAAGAAAATATGTTTAAAAACTAAAATTTAAAAAAGCCACGTCTGGAACTTTAGACAAAACCATGGGTTACTACTGACTTTGATTCGATTTTGGCTTGCACTCTGTTGCGCGCAACTCCAAAACTTTTCAGTGTCAAATTCACACTCAGAAGCTTGAGCGCTACACTGAGGAATAATGTCGATGAGTTTGCAAGTGATTTCGACTATTTGACGCGAAACTTTGACTTACTGTAGCGCGCGAAATTTGAATCTTTGAGACTCTTCGTTGTAATATTCGTGCTCGGCAGTGCTAGCGCTTCAATTCGATGTGTGATTTGACTGCGTTTGATTAAATTTTGAGTTTTCGTAGGTTACTGTAGCGGACGCAGTTCAACTTATTTTCAAATTGTGACTCTTGAATCGACATCCCCTCTCGACAAGCTCTTGAATGACGTCGAGTACGTTCCTCTGCGACTCACGAGTGTCGAGATATGACAATGTCAAAATTACCAGTTTTGGACGCGTTTTGGCTACTGAAGCGCTATGTTTAAACTTTTAAACCTTCGTGTTGTTAGATTCGTGCTCAGAAGCTCGAGCGCTTCATTTTGATATGCGATTTGACCAGATTCGGTCAACTTTTGTCGTAAAATAGACCCCACTTTCATACGTGTAACCGGGGGGGGGGGGGGGGGGGGGGGGGGGGGGGTAAGCCCCCCCCCCTAGCCGAAAGTGTACCCCCCCCCCCCCCCCCCCCCCCCCAGGTACCCCCCTCCCGCCTTCCCCAAAAGACCCCCCCCTCCTAATATTTCAAAAATTTTCGCCTGCGGCGCATAAAAATGGCAAAAATTTCGCCTGCGGCGCTATATTTTGGACATTTTTGACCAAAATTAAGCGATTTTTGGCACTTTTTGGCCTATTTTTGCAAAATTTTCTTATTTTTTGTACTTTTTTTGCAAAATTTTTAGGTCATTTGACCCCCTCCAGGGGCCTCAGACCCTCCCCCCCCTGAGGGGTCCTATACTCCCCCCCCCCCCCCCGACCCCCCCCCCTGGCCGCCGGTTGGCGCTTACACGTATGCCCACTTTAGGATACGGTAACGCTCGACTTTGAAAACTTATTTTAGTTTCGACCACTTAAAAGGCTAGAGGAGTCCGCGGGCTACTCGTCGGTGTCTCAAACTCCTTCCTACGACCTCAGACGAGCGAGTTATAGAGCCTGCGACTATGCCAAAATTGCTACTTTCTGACGCGTTCTGGTTACTGTACTCCTCTGTTTAAACTTTTGAAACTTTTAGTTGTCGGATTCGTGCTCAGGAGCTCGAACGCTTCATTTTGATATGCGATTTGACTAGGTTCTGTCAACTTTTGTCTTAAAATGGACCCCACTTTGGGATACTGTATCGCTCGAATTTGAAAACTTATTTTCGTTTCGACCACTTAGAAGGCTAGAGGAGTTCGCGGGCTACCCGACGATCTCTCAAACTCCATCCTGCGACGTCGGACGAGCGAGTTATTTAGCCCGAAGCGAGCGTGACGCACGCACGCACGCATGCACGCACGCACGCACGCACGTACCCACACACGCACGCACGGGCGAAACAAGCTCCGGTATCAAAAAGTTGAGTTTGTATTCGGACTGACATTGCATAGAGTAGCGTTCTTTCTGCAGAGAGTGCGAGAGTTCATCGCCCGCATGCTCCGCTTCATGAGCCTCCGCTTTGCAAGAGGGTATTGCATAGCAATATTGATTTCGCCCGCGATTTGGCTTTTAGAGCAAGAACATCCCTCTTTCAAGCAACGCTTTTAAAAAGTGACAAAGACTTGTAAAAGTCTTGGCAAACAATTGACAGAGCACAAAAGAGCGCACAACGAGCAATCAAACCGTGTCGCACTTCTGCATGTAGCAAAGAGCGATCTTGGTGTTAAAATCTCGAGAATGGCGTTTTCTGCAGTGCGTGCTTGCGTTATTGAAAAATTTATTGCTGCCGCATGAAAGAGCACGCCGAGAGCTTTCCCTGACGTGTCGATTGCGGCTGTACGATGTAAGACGAGCGAGTTAGCGCCGTTTTGTGCTTTTGCACTCTCAAGTTACTGTAACACGCGAAATTCAAACTTCTGAGTTTCGACTAATGGGAGAACAAATGATCATTGAGTCGAGAGCTATCCAATACGCTCGAGATCGTCTCTCTATGACGCAAGTTAAGCGCGTTAGAGCGATTTTAGCGTCAAAATGCCGAGAATGGCGTTTTCCGCGGTGCGTGTTTGCGTAATTAAAAAAACATTGTTGCTGCTGCATGAAAGGGCACGTCGAGAGATTTCACCTGACGTGTCGATTGCCGCTCTACGACGCAAGGCGAGCGAGCTAGAGCCGTTTAGTGCTTTTGCACCTTTGAGTTACTGTAACTCGCGAAATTCAAACTTTTGAGTTTCGACCAATGGGAGAACAAATGATCAGTGAGTCGGGAGCTATCCAAAAAGCTCGAGATCGTCTCTCTATGACGCAAGTTAAGCGCGTTAGAGCGATTTTAGCGTCAAAATACCGAGAATGGCGTTTTCCGCGGTGCGTGTTTGCGTAATTTAAAGAACTTTTGCATTAGCATGAAAGAACGCGTCGAGAGCTTTCACCTGACGTGTCGATTGCCGCTCTACGACGTAACACGAGCGAGCTAGAGCCGTTCTGCGTTTTGACCTTCGGGGTACTGTAGCGCGCGCAATTCAAACTTTTGAGTTTCGAAACCTCTTAGCTGAATGATCAGTGAGTCGAGATCTATCAGTAGAGCCCAAGATCTCCGCTCTACGACCTTCCAACGCCGAGATCTGAGAGCGTTACAGACGTACAGACGGACGGAGTTACGCACGCACGCCGAGCTCTCGTAGGGTGTCGCCCGCCTGAGGGCGGGCGAACAAGCCGTGTGTGTAAAAAGTTCAACCTATACTTTGTGTCTGTCAAATCTTGGTGAACAGTATAGTGAATTTCATTCGCATAATTAGCCGTATCTAGAGAAGGTATCTTGAAAACGTGTACCACAATTCAAGTGCAGCTATCCTCAGGATACGGTTGTCTGTACAGCTGATCTGAAGCTCAGTGATATCGCCGCGTTCGCTATATGTTATCGGCATGATACGACGCCGTTTATCTGATGTTTCCTACCTGTGTGAAAACGTCACATCCAACAAAAAAACTTGCCAAAAGTTTGGTGCGAGCGAATTCCTGTTTTCAGCGTACGCATTTCTGTTTCCGAGTGCACATTCATCAATAAACAGCTGTTCTGGCCATCAGACGAATATCTCGATTTTGAGATATTCTTAAATTTTAATTCTAAATATGTCGAAATTGGAATTTATTAAAACTGTAAAACTATGTCATAAATTCTTATTGGCACACGGCCTTACCATTTCTGCGTTTAAATTCGTAAAAAAACGACGTTCTATTTTGTTGATTTATGGAATTTTGAAAAATAATTACGTATTTCTATTAAATTCCACATTTGCAAAAAATTTCTCTTGCGTTACAAATTATCCGCAGTCTATACTCTTTCCATTTCTGAAGAAATTTCGCCGCTATATCATCAGGTGAAAAGTCGATTTTCAACATTTTCATATTTTGATTGAAAATACCTCGAAATTGCAATTTTTAAAAACTTCAAAACTATGTCACAAATTCTTATCGGTATACGCCCTTTCCATTTCTGCATTCACATTCGTCATTAAATGACTTTGTAGTTTAGTCAATTTATGCAATTTTGACAAATAATCGCGTATTTCTAACAAATTCCACATTTGAAAAAATTTCTTTTGTGTTACTAATTATCCGCGGTCTATGCTCTTCCCATTTCTGAAGAAATTTCGCGGCTAACGCACCAGACGAAAAAGTCGATTTTCGACATTTTCGAATTTTAATTGCGAATATCTCGAAAATGCGAAATTAGCAACAGAAACGGACATCGGATCCGTGCTCAGCGACCTTGCCTCTACTTGATCACATATGCCACATATCTTACTTCGGTGCCACGGACAGACAGACAGACAGACACACAGACAGACACACAGACATTGTCATCCGTATATATGTGACGTCCAGAATCCGCATTCGTCCAGAATCGGCATATGCCGATTCTGGACGGCGACCCGTCCACATTCCGCATAATGCGGATTCTGGACGCGGCGCCGTCCAGAATCCGCCTTAGAGATTGGAGAAGCATGCTCCTGGCTCGATATGCGTAAGTTGGACGATCAGAATCCGCTTTTCTTGATCGAATACAATGTTACTTTCATTTGAAAGCATGATTTTCCTTTGAAATTTGGCTATGCTTAGGCTCGCCCTGCGCCCACAGTGCACAAGAGTCAGTCGGCGTCGCAGTCTGGCTGGTCGAAGCTTAGGCTTAACGCGACCGGTGACCGACTTCAGGGCGCGCGTAGCGCGCCCTGAAGTTGGTGGTCGCGCTAAGCCTCAGCTGAGACCAGCCAGGCGCGACGCCGGCCGAGTTTTAGTGCAAACAGTGGGTGTAGTAAACACTCCTCCATCTACTTCACCTCCTGCTTAGGCCTGCTGTGCACCTCCGGCATGCGAAGCCAAAGGAATGCTGATTCTGGACGTCCAGATCACGCATAATGTGTGGGGGCATGGCTCTTCTTTCCAATGCCGATTCTGGACGCCGCGCCGTCCAGAATCGGCATTATGCGGAATCTGGACGGAGACGCGTCCAGAATCCGCATTATGCGGCTTCTGGACGAATGCGGAAAGTGGACGTAACATATATACACCTCGCCGCGCTGAGGCGCGGCGAAAAAAATTGCCAAGGAACTACGAAAAGGTGAGCTCGGCTTCAGCTAAAGTAGGCAAAATATGCCACAGCAGTGAACCGTTGTCACTTTTAAGCGCCGCATGCAAAAACATGTGGGCATCCTTCAGCGCAGGAAACGAAAACTGGCATACTGAAAGCGAAAAGTATCCACTTTATGATTATATCGGAAAAAACTATTTTTTGAAGTCCCACGAATGAGTTCACGTGCATAGTCCGTTCGCCTAGTATTTCGTCGCTCACTTGGTCTATTCCATATGAAGTCGGCGGCGAGGCCCACACGACGTACTTGTAGCGAAATCGGATGGTATAGTATAGCTGCGCGCCAAATACGCAGCCGACGAAGAGGGTGTGTCCCCCGTGGAGGCCGGTCACGGAAAGGTAGTACGTGCGGTTTGAGTGCTGCTGGAAGTAAAGCCCAGCGCAGCCCAGGAGAATGTATAGGCCGAAGGTGCAGAGAAAAGTTGCCGCGCTCAGTTGGAAAGGGCGCTTGATGCCAATGGTTGCAAACTTGATCTCCATGGTGGCCGCCCTCTCCTTGGCCAGCAGCAGCAGAGTCAGCTGGTTGACGGCCAGCAGGGGATGAAAGAGAAAGAATCTGGCCAGCTGCTCTCCGTTGAAGTTTACGGGGCTGATCCACTGGCAGTCCATTGTCCTGACCTCGAACGCCATGGCCAGACGGCTGGACTGCAGCAGGCTGGCGAGGGAACACGCGAGGTCGGTGGCCACCTCGAAGTACAGTGGGCAATATTTCGAAATTTTTTCCACATTGTATATATACAATCCAATAACTTTTTATATTATATATTGTATATATTACCAGATTTAGCTTTGTATATATTTTGTATGTATATTGTATCCTATATACTAAGCGGCTAACGATCAGACTCTGTCTGTCTGGACACTTTTCGCCATAACTCTCGATGCGGTTGACGGATCGCGACGATCTATGCACCAAACTGACCGCCCATTTTCGGCGCTTCGCGTGAATGGTAAACGACCTTTGTCCATTGCCTCACTTCCAATAGACGGCGCAAAGATTATCTGCGATACAACACGAAGACGTCTGTCAGCGCTCTAGCACTCGCTACAGTTGATGGATCGCGATGATCTATAGCTTAAGCTGACCGTCAGAACACGCGGTTTTGCATCTTTGCTTTTAGAACTTTGACCAATGACTAAATTCCAAATTATTTCGAAAATATCAACTGCACCAGTACATTCTGACCACTGAAGGTACCACACGATGTAATTGGCGTTTGATTTCGCGACAAAAGTGCTTTACAGTGTCACCATTCATGACAGAGTTGTCGTTGTGAGACTCCAAAGTGTATTCGCAGGCACTGCATGCACTGGCAGGGGCACAGCATCAAACTGCTTTGGATCTATGCCAAATGTCTTTAGATCTATCAGAAATCTTCTACGGGCTAAACCCAAATGTCAACGGGCTAAACCCACATATCTATTGTGTATTTACAGGCACGGGAGCTGGTGCGAGCATAAATGCAGGCACTGGCAGGGGCACAGTGTCAAATGTCTTTAGATCTATCTGAAATCTCCTACGGGCTAAACCCAAACGTCTATAGGCTAAACCCAATCATCTATTGTGTATTTACAGGCACGGGAGCTGTCGCGTGCCTAAATGTAGGCACTGGCAGGGGCACAATGTCAAATGTCTTTGGATCTATCTGAAGTGTTCTACGGGCAAAACCCAAGTGACTATGGGCTAAACCCAAGCATCTATTGTGTATTTACAGGCACGGGAACTGGCGAGATCCTAAACATAGGCACTGACAATGGCACAGGGTCTAACGACCCGAGATCTAACTGTAGTGTCCTGCAGTACACTGAAATCGATGATTGCATTATCTCCTTCATGTTCTGCAGATTACCCATACACTATTGACCATGGAGATTCTCCTACGGGCTAAAGGCACTAGTCTACATTACTATGCCAGCTAGGTGTTTTGTCCGTCCGTCCGTCTGTCTGAGTACGCTTGCCTTCCTAGCACTTCGCCACGCGACGCTTCAGCATGCGCTTGCCTCGCTAGCACTTCGCCACGCGACGCTTCAGCACGCGCGCGCTAGGAAGCCAGCAGGACGCCAGCGGCGTCCCGCAGAGAAGCTCGCTCGCTTCGATCGATCGACCGCAGAAAATCAATCGCTGCACGGCCAGCGTCGCCTGTTTCTGCCTGCCTTCAACGCAGGTTTTGCCTGAACAGTAGGGCAATGCACGGTGGCAGAGCCTTGCAAAAGCGAACAGTGCGGCGGTGCGCGGTACAGCAGCGGTGCAATTGCAACAGAGCCGAACAGTACGACAATGCTCGCGCAGGCAATTCTAGCCGCTTCAGCGACTATTTCGCTTGCAACAGGACAGATCTTGCAACAGGACAGACTTTCTGCAACAGGACGCTGCAATAGTACAGACGTTACAACAGGATCGTCGCGCAAGGCGACCAGCGCCGTTGGCTCGCAACAGGACAGACCTTTGCAACAGGACAGATTTTGCAACAGGACAAATCTTGCAACAGGACAGATCTTGCAACCGGAAAATCTGCCCGCTTTCTATTATTTGTTTTGCGCGGCGCTTTGTACGGCGCGTTCGCGAGGCAGTCAGCGCTGTTGGCTTGCAACAGGACAGACTGCAGGACAAATGTTGCAACAGGACAAATCTTGCAACAGGACAGACCCTGCAGCAGGACAGATCTTGCAACAGGACAGACCCTGCAACAGGACAGATCTTGCAACAGGACAGATCTTACAACAGGACAGATTTTGCAACAGGACAAATCTTGCAACAGGACAGACCTTGCAACAGGACAGACCCTGCAACAGGACAGATCTTGAAACAGGACAGATCTTGCAACAGGACAGATCTTACAACAGGACAGATCTTGCAACAGGACAGATCTTGCAACAGGACAGATCTTGCAACAGGACAGACCTTGCAACAGGACAGACCCTGCAACAGGACAGATCTTGCAACAGGACAGATCTTACAACAGGACAAATCTTGCAACAGGACAGATCTTGCAACAGGACAGACGTGGCAACAGGATGGTCGCGCGAGGCGACCAGCGCCATGGGCTCGCAACAGGACAGACCTTCTGCAACAGGACAGATTTTGCAACAGGACACATCTTGCAACAGGACAGAGTTTGCAACAGGACAGACCTTGCAACAGGACAGATTTTGCAACAGGACAAATCTTGCAACAGGACAGAATTTGCAACAGGACAGATCTTGCAACAGGACAGATTTTGCAACAGGACAAATCTTGCAACAGGACAGATCTTACAACAGGACAAATCTTGCAACAGGACAGACTCTGCAACAGGACAGATCTTTCAACAGGACAGATCTTTCAACAGGACAAATCTTGCAACAGGACAGATCTTGCAGCAGGACAAATCTTGCAACAGGACAGACCCTGCAGCAGGACAGATCTTGCAACAGGACAGATCTTACAACAGGGCAAATCTTGCAACAGGACAGATCTTGCAACAGGACAGATCTTGCAACAGGACAGACGTGGCAACAGGATGGTCGCGCGAGGCGACCAGCGCCATTGGCTCGCAACAGGACAGAACTTCTGCAACAGGACAGATTTTGCAACAGGACACATCTTGCAACAGGACAGATCGTGCAACAGGATAGACCTTGCAACAGGACAGATTTTGCAATAGGACAGATCTTGCAACAGACAGATTTTGCAACAGGACAAATCTTGCAACAGAACAGATCTTACAACAGGACAAATCTTGCAACAGGACAGACCCTGCAACAGGACAGATCTTTCAACAGGACAGATCTTTCAACAGGACAGACCTTGCAACAGGAGAGCTTGCAACAGGACAGACCTTGCAACAGGACAGGCCTTGCAACAGGACATACCCTGCAATAGGACAGACCCTTCAACAGGACAAATCTTGCAACAGGTCAGACCTTGACAATGAACAGGACGGACGTTGCGGCGCGCGTGCGAGGCGACCAGCGCCGTTGGCTCACAACAGGACAGACCTTGCAACGGACAGACCTTGAACAGGACAGATCATGCAACAGGACATTACGGCCATTGACGACTACCTTCCATGCTATTCAGATCTCAGGAATTCTTCTGCAACAGGAAGGAACGGCTAGTATTTACCTATACCGTAATCTTAGTGCTTCCAAGTAAGATTTTCATAGAAGTGTGCAGATCTCCAACTGAAGGAGTGCATTAACACATCACTTCTGCCCAAATTTTGGTAATTACGCTAAGTTTTTTAGTACAGATTAGCTTACATGTGTGTAGCTGAACTTGTGAGCTGAATATCAAATAGGGCAAAATTTGAAAAAATCTCGACCCACTACAGTAACCAAATACGGTAGAAATATACAATATACAAAGTTTGTATATCGGCCTTGTTTTGTATATGTATTACAGTGGGCAATATCGCAAATTTTTTTTTGTATTTTGTATATGTATACTATATATACAATCGAAATTTTTTGTATTTTGTATTTTGTATATATACAAATATATATACAAAGTTTTTCTTTGTATATGCTTTGTATATTGTATATCTTTCTACCGTATCCAAAATACAAGAATCTCTACAAAATGACATACCAAGACTTCAGTCGAGCTAGCGCATAAAGGATGTTGGTCGTCAGACTAATTTCCCTAGTGATACTGTACCATTACGTGTCTCACAGAAGATAATTAAAATTCAAGGTTGAAGCAAGAAAGATTTTGTTGGAGTCTGCCCGGTAAATTGAAATTAAATATGCAAGAATTCGCACAGATACAGTATGAAATTACGGTAGAAATATACAATATTCAAAGTTTGTATATTTGCTTCGTTTTGTATATGTATATGAAAATTTTGAAAACTTTGTATTTTGTGTATGTATATGTATATATACAAAAAATATACAAAGAAATATACAAAAAAATATACAAGACCACTTTGTATATGAAAATATTGCCCACTGTAATACCGTAAATACTCCAATAAGCCCCCCTCTTCATCTCCGCCTTGTAGAGCATGCTGTCGAAGTTGAAGAAGGGGAGGGGGGCTTATCAGAGTATTTACGGTTGCCTTGTGCATAGAACTAACCGTAAATACTCCAATAAGCCCCCCTCTTCATCTCCGCCTTGTAGAGCATGCTGTCGAAGTTGAAGAAGGGGAGGGGGGCTTATCAGAGTATTTACGGTTGCCTTGTGCATAGAACTAACCTTGCCTTGTGCATAGAACTAACCGTAAATACTCCAATAAGCCCCCCCTCTTCATCTCCGCCTTGTAGAGCATGCTGTCGAAGTTGAAGAAGGGGAGGGAGGCTTATCAGA
>JASAMZ010004234.1:0-15035 GCA_030248115.1 Linhomoeus sp. GSCO2_2 | reverse complement strand
TCCAAAGCCTAAGCCACAAGCCTAGGTAGTGATTCTCCACTCCATCTGCAGTATCTCTCTTCTCATCCTTGGAAGGCTTGTCACGAGTGCCCGCCCACGCAACGGATGAGCAGGCGGGTGTTGCGATCGGTCGGGCATGATGAGGCCCAGTGGACGAATCGCACATTCCCAGGGCGGGAATGTGACAGCACCATTGAATTTTGAAAGTTCCATTGAAAGTTGGATCATGTGTTCATTTTCATTGTCAAGTTGAGTCTAGGCAGGTTGGTGCCTTTATGTCGCCTTCGTGTAAGCGTTGAGACTATTTGCATGGTTCGTGTAGGCAGCCCAACCGCCTATGTCACCAGCGATCCACGGGATGTCAGGAACAGCATTTCAATTTCCATAGTGATGCAGAATGAGAGGACCAATGTGCCGCAAGAACTGCACTGTTTCCAAGTGAATGGTATAGGCACAAACAAGGTTGCCGGGGATTCGATTGCGTGTGTGAGGAGGTCACTCTTCCAGAGTGCCGCTCCGTAAGTACAGTGATCAGTGATGATGGTTGAATGTAAGTGGAATCTTGGATGCACATGAAACGAAGTGAACATTCAGAGGTCCCAGCGATTCTGGACGCGCAGCAGCACCAAGAATTGCCACGCGGGGTGAACACACATGTATTGTTCTGTAATACTGTACCTGTGTGTGCATACATATCACGTGCTCAAACGATGATCACTTTCATGTTGCATCTCGGAATTCGATGAGAAGAGAACCATTGTTCCCAGACGCTCGAGCAACTGAAGTTGTACTAGCTTGTGATTTACGCATCTGAAGCGCTTGCGAAGTCGCATCCTGCCTCCTTCATGTGTGCAAGGGAGACGGTGGAGACTTGTAGACTGTCAAAGAACTGTGTGTAGAATTTCCTGAAGAAGGGTAGGCCTAGGTTGACCCAATGGATCTCAGCTCCTTCTTTGGCCAGTGCTAGTTTGACCACGCATATGGGACCCATTCCTTCCTCTTCTTCTTCTCTAGGAGTATTTGGGTCTCGGTAGATGTAGTCTGTGGGTTCCATCACAAATGACACTGCCTCTTCTGTGGGAGAGAAGGGAGTGAGTAGGTGTTCAACCACGAGAACTTTGAAGAAGAAATAACATACGTTATTGTAACTCTGCCTTACAATAACGTATGTTATTTTGGCTTAGAGAATATCGACGGCGACTCTGGCGCACATTTTTGTCCTGTAAGCACAAACTGACTGAATGCTTGAGCACTTATTGTCTACGCGTGGGTAGGTGGGTGTTGCTAGAGCATGTTCTGCAAATTTACATACCCAGTACAAGTTGCAACGTAACACTTGCTAACCCCTTCTCTCCCTGTCTGTTGACTGTGACAAAGTTGAATTTGAGCACTGGCATCTTATGGACCAAATTGCACGGCATGGGGGTGCCGGAGCCTCCAACTGGCAAGGTTGACTTCAGTACCCAGGTCAACAACCGTAGCGCTGGGACGACTTTCGGGTGGGGCAGCAGAATGCCCGTGGCGCCACTGTCAAATAGAACTTTGACGCTGAAAGGCTTCACAATGGGCTCTGCGCTGTTGTAAAAGAAGGATTCTATTAGAACATCTTCCTTAGTCTTATGTCGACTGTCGCACAGCACTTGACCCATGTCTCGACTCGCGTCTGCGCAGTGGGTGAGCAAAGGAGGGCCAAAGCTAATATACGCGTCGTGGTCTCCGCTGCCCAGGCCTGTTCCAATGGAGATGCTAAACTTCGGATCTGCTTTGTCCTTGTACCTGAAGGAGGGTGCCAGTTTTGTAGGAGGAGAGATTAGATCAGAAAGACACCGATACCAAGAGCTCCTAATAGGTTTAAAATTGTACGTGTCACATGTGTCCGTTGACAAAGTGTCACAAACGAAAGGCGTTTCACTCTTGAGCATACCTGATGACGCTTGAACAAAATTTTGAGATTTTTCAGACCCCACTGATCACAAAATTTGGCGTTATCTGGCGTGCTGGATGCCAAAGATGCAAAAGAAAGTACTCCAAACTGCGGCAATGCACCTGCTGCAAAAGTCTGCAGAGACAGATCTGAGATGAACACCTTCTATGACCCTAATGCCACCCAACATTAACCTGCAGAAGGCCTCTGGGACGTGTCTGTAAGGCTCGGCCAATCCAATGTCAAGTACAAAGAGCCGAGTGCCCAGAAGAGCCCTACTCATTGGAGCTCTGCCGTCTATCAGGCAGTCCTCTTGATAATCTGGCTTCAGTGTTGTCCCTCTGACCACTTGGATGAGGCCCGCTTCGACACGATGCGACGTCGGCTGCTGGCCTCCACTGAAGTACTGCAGCCTCGACAGGTAGGGCAGCCTTGACGAAAATGTGAACCTGTGAAAACCAGTTACAGTAGACGCAGAGCTACACAAACTCCTATCTCACCCAAAATCAGACGTTTTCGAATTGACATGGACTTTGTCGATGGCGCCGTGGAGAGGAAACGTTGGATTCGGCTGTTTGGAGGCATCTGGCATGCTGAAGCCCTTGGATTTGAAGGGTATCAAGATTTCTCTACCAATGGCGGTGCATCCGACAAGCGAGCAAGTAGGTATCTTCTTTCCATCTTCCGAAGTTAGAGATAGGGATGGCTGGACGCCTTCGTCGTCCTCCACCATTGTCAGGTGGTAGGCGCCTGCAGAGTAGCCTTGCTTAGGCTTAGACTTACAGTAGGCTTAGGCTTAGGCTTTAGCATCTGGGACGTCTTTAGCATCTCTGACAGACTGACCAGTGTCGACTTTGGGAAACTGCCGTTGTCCGTCCACAGTCATCCAGAGCCTGAGGGCGCTGTAGTCGGCGCAGAGGCGGAACACGCGCAGGGGGAGCTCCTGGGGGACGCCTTGCATAGAAGAACGGCTACCCAGCGATACTCTCATAGATGCACGAAAAGGATCAATGAATCTGAGTTTTCATTGAGCAATGTCGATTACTACTAACGTTATGTTGACCACCGGAACATTTTGCGGATTATTATAATCGATTTGGCGGATTATGTCGATTTTGCGATCCGCTGGGCTGATTGGGCTGAAATTTGGACAGGAGTTTGGACTCGAGATGCCGATCACATATCAGAAGAGAAAATTCAAAAATTCCTTCGCGTTCGCGAGATACAGGATTAAATTTGCGTCAGGCGATTTCGGCAACTTTGACATCGCGCTGCAGTCGAACTCGTCGTCGTGCAAAGTCGCTGTAATTGAATAAAGTACTTACCTTTGTACCCTCTATTGCCACACCAAATTTCAGCTCATTCGGCTGTAATCCATCTTTAAAGAAATGCATAATTTCACCGTTTGACAAAAATTGAATCGCAATCGATTGAGCTGAAATTTGGTGTGGTGATAGAGGGTACAAAGATAAGAACTTTATTCAATTACAGCAACTTTGCACGACGTCGCGTTCGACTTCAGCGCAATGTCAAAGTTGCCGAAATCGTCTAAATCGCCCAATCTCGCGAACGCGAAGGAATTTTTGAATTTTCTCTTCTGATATGTGATCGGCATCTCGAGTCCGAACTCCTGTCCAGATTTCAGCCCAATCGGCCCAGCGAATCGCAAAATCGACATAATCCGCCAAATCGATTATAATAATCCGCAAAATGTTCCGGTGGTCAACATAACGTTAAAATAAAATTGCCGACGCACCGACTAAAGGATAAGTTAAATTAAGAATGCCTTCGTGTTAAAGATCAAGACACGTCCTATTATATGCTAAACGTCTCCCTGCTCCAGCAGCTCCCTTCGTTCGCTCTCGCTTCCCACTTCCGTCTTTGACGCTGGGTGACCAGACAAGCCGTTCATTTACAGTATTATGTGGATCTGCTGTATATGGAGTCCATATTATGGACCACCGAGCTGTACATTGCCCCCAATGGTTTGTGTAGCGTCAGTGCCGGATTGCGTCTGGCCAAAGTGCTAAACGTAATGTACTCAATCCACTGAGGTTACGCCGTGTCACCCAACCTAGGTAGTGATATGTAGGTGGTTATAGATTGGCTTAGTGGGCTCGACCTAGTCACCCTGTAGATAACTCCCCTCCTCGTGTCGACGTAATGGTTCAGGCAGAAGTCAGTCTCAATGATGGGTATTGTCTCAAGTGGAATTCTCAGCCTGCTTTCCTCTTCTTCTTCGGTTGCTTCTGCTTTGTCATCAGGTGGACAATTTAACACAGGTTTAACACTGTAAAGTAGTGGTGCGACAATGGCCATGCAAAGCTCAGTCATGTCACAAATTCAAGCTACACGATGACTACTGCTAGTATGGCAGTTCTACTGGTGGTGAATACATCCGTATTATGTTCGTGCACGCGCTACCACCCTAGCAGAATTCCATTACAGTTTCACAGTCCACGATGCTAGAACAAGCAGCGTAGAAATGTAGGTCATTTCTTAGTTACCCGCGTGTCAAATGTTCCACCGAGGTATAGATGAAGTTCCCTCTAAGAAACTATCTGCCTAGGCTAGTGCCAGATTAGGCCAGGTCTGAATGGGATATGTGCCCTTCTTACCTGTGTGTCTTTTTGGAGGCTGCTCACAAAGCAGGCAAATAAAATTCTAGATGCTATCACCATTCGATTCAATGTGACACTCGGTTAGAGTATTCTCAGTAAACACAAATACATTGAGTCGCCATCGATCACACAAACAAATAGCAGGTACCGAACGGACGAAGCTTCATTAGTGCTGCTCTGGAGTGGGCAGACGTTCCTCTCCCACTTCCACTCCCACCTCCTCTCCCACTTCTCCCACCTCAGGATCGGCCTTGATCGAGTTCGACTTCGAGTCCAGAGATTTGGCGCTCGTGTCGTCTGGGTGGGTGAAGGGTATTACTGAGACGCACGCATGCCACGCCACGCCACGCCACGCCACGCCACGCCACGCCACGCCACGCCACGCACACGCACAAGCACGCACGCAGGCACACATATGAAAGAAAGTTCTTCATTCACCACTGTACAGCACAGCACCATTGCAGTACGGTACCTTGCTGAATGAAGAGGGCGGCCTCCACGACGGCGCACATGTCGTGAAAGATCTCATCCAGGCCTCGATCGCCCGCGATCTGCAACGGCCGAGACGGGCGGAAAGGACCGCCTTTTCTCGTTGAGTTTGGAAGCACACAAAACAGCATGCCATACATAGTTATGTAGGTACGTACACACAAAGGTACTCGCTCACTGAGCTTACTGTGAGAGACAAGAAGCCACATACAATACACCTTGTTCATCTATCAATCGACGCTACCACAGCGCAAGGTGCCGACTAGAGGGCCGAAAGGTGCGCAAGACAGAAACAGTAGAAGAAGGAGGATTGTGGTGTGCTTACCCGGGGCTTGCTACGTACCACTTTGAGCTTCCCAGCCTCGTCGAAGTGCTTCAGCATGGGGAGGGTGGCCTGCTTGAAGTTGGACAGGCGACGGGACACCGCCCGAGCACCCTTTGTACCCCCCGCTGACACACCACCACTCTCCCCGCCCTCTCCCTCCGCCATACGCTCTCGCAGCGTCGCCAGACAGTAGGCCTCTGTACAGTCCACCAGGAGGGCCAGGTCAACCCTGCCAGCCTGGAAAGGCTTTCCAATTGTTGAAATGTGTGACACTCGAACCAATGCGCGCATCACACTTTTCGTCCGCACAGCCACCGCTTAGGCAAGACTGCACAACCCTCTAACATGTCAGACCTGTAGTTAGTCGGGAATACTGTCTTTTATCAGTGCTGCTCTGAACAAGTCCCAAGACACTCGAATCCTCCTGATAAGTGGAATCGTCAATTCTCAGTGACGAAATCCCAATAGCAGGCGTGTTACAGGAAATATCGTGGTGTTGTGCGGCCCATGCTACGTCAAGCCTCTGAGCTTTTGAAAGAACGCTCAGTAACAAATTGCCGTCACCAACGGTGGCCTCGAAGTCCCTGGCCTGCTCCAGCGTCCTGGGATAGCCCTCAATGACGTAGCCCCAGTTCTGGCCCAACTCGTGCAGCCTCTTGTAGATCAGGGGCCTGCAGAGGTTGGTGGGCACAGGGCCCCCGCTCTCCAGCCGTCTCTGGACCCTTCTCCAGATGTCCTGCTGGCCTCCAGTGGTGCCCTCCTTGTGGACTTTCTCCCTCAGCAGCTCCCCCATGGAGATGTGAACGAAGCCGTCGTACTTCTTGGCCAGACGACGACAGAAGTCACCCTTGCGACTGCCCGGCGCACCTACGAGAAGAGAAAGTGGGGTGGACTCTGTCGAAGTACATAACAAGTAGCTCATTTCAGTTTCAGTTTTAGCTTCAGTTGAGATCATGATGCCGGACGAGGTTCAGTTTCAGTTATGCTACTTTGCGGTTTTTAGTAGCTGAAACTGAGATTCAGTTATTGAAGTTCTAATATGTCACAGTATTTTGTTAGAAACCGCGCTTCGACCACATTTAGGCACAACTCATTAGTGAGCTCAGCTAAAGTTCAGAAATCCCTCTTAATGCACACATTGTCTAGTTGCAAAATTTGCTATGCATTTTGTGAAAATAGGCCGTTTCTGCTGTCAAACACTGCAAGTTTCACTGCAAGTTTCTGTCATAGCATTGATTCCTGGCAGTTCAAATTCAGTTTCAATTTACCGATTGCAACTAAAACTGGAGTCGGTTGAACTGTCAGTTGGCCTGCTAGGATTCTGCAACCAACATTTTGGTGGCGATCTTCAGTGTATCACAATCTCACCAATGACGAGAATCACAGGGGCGTTGTTGGGCAGGCCCACGGCCACCTCCTCTGCACTGGTGTAGTTGTCCAGCTCCTCGTCTACGGAATCGTCCTCCTCCTCGGCCACCCCGTTCTGCTGAGGCTGCCCGTTGTGATTGTTGTTGGTGTCGCCCTCTGCCATCGCCTGCTCCACCAGGGCTCGCAGCTGGGAGAGGACCTCGTCGTCGGTTTGTTCGCCGGCGATCTATGAGGGACAGTGAAGAAGACTGTAGAATAAGAATGCTGGTTCATTTACCGGAAGCCCCAATGCCTATGTATTTCAAGAGTTGCTCCTCGGCCATCCAGACTGTTTCCATCAACTGTCGAACTGTAGGTGGCATATCTATCGGCACCAACACATTGTGACACAAATCGCCCCTTCTATTCGTCGATTGTTCGTTCGTTTCAGTGTCCTGATGACGGCTGGAGGGCCGAAAGCTCGAATGAAAGTGGAACTGCCTTGAGGAAGATATGTCATTCACAAACCAGTCGTCAAATACAGACTGCGCACCTGATGGGCTCTTGCTATTTGCTACCGTCAAGTCGTGCTTATGCGCACACTGTAGCTCCAGTAAACTACACATGCTGCATATCTCCAATGATTCCACATCACTCCATACTCCAAAGACTACACTAAACCACACCAGATGCAGCTGTAGTCTGTCGTCGAAGAACTTGGCCGCCGGCAGGGTCTTCTCCTTGAAGTCGGCCACCTTCCTGGCCACCACCTCCTCCGAGAGTCCCCTCTGTCTCAGGTGGCCCTCTATGGTGGACTCGTCGTAGTCCAGGATCAGTGCCATACTCACTGACTTCAACTGGCTCTCAAACGCTTCGATCTGGGAGGGTTCACGAGGGTAGCCCTCGAGGAAGAAGACCCGAGCGCCCTCGGCTCGCTTGGAGGTCATCTCGGCCTTGAGCAGGCCCAGGGCCAGGGGGGTGGGAATGAGGTGGCCTGAAGGGGCGGCATAAAAGTGCGAAATTGGCAAACCATTCGTGACGCAGCACCCAGACAGCGCAAACTAATGTCACACCAACTTCGTTCACAAACCACAAGCTTCATCGTTCACTAATATCACCTTACGATCTTGGGTGCAAGCGATCTTGGATGCAAGCGTTTCACTCCTGCTCATTCCACACTCAGGGCAGCGCACGACTGTACTGTAGTACCGTTCTTGAGTTGCAAGGCGGCGTCCTTCCACTCCTGGTGGTCGTGCTGGTACTTCTCGATGGCCGCCTTGATCAAGGTCGTCGTGTTGATGTAGACCAGACCCTTGTCCGACAACGCCGACTCCAGACGTCGGGCGTGACGCGTCTTGCCTCCACCCGGCCCGCCTGAGATATCAGCGGTCACTTATATGTAATGCCTGTTGGGTAAGAAGTCCGCATAGTCGATTTGTGAAGCAAAGCAAGGGCACAGTGCACTTTGAAGCATACTGTACCCACCCATGAAGAGGACGACTGGGACGTTGGCCGGTATCTGTCCCTTCTGAGCTCTGGCCATGACCGATGACGGACGGTCACTCCTCCTCTTCTTCTTCTCCTTCACTCGACCCTTCCCACTGACACTCCTCTGGCCCTCCTCGCCATTTGGAAGGGCTGCAAATGTGATGACCTGCAGTCTTACAGTGTAACCTTGGCAATTCAATGTAGGCCGATTTTAAAATTTATAAATTTAATAAACACTTGATGGAAACTTTTAATAATATCGAAAGTTATCTTGGATTCAAATGACTTGGCGTCAAAACTGTCCATCACTTAGTCAAAACCTGCGCTATGGTGGTAATAATTGCGGCGAGAGACAACCAGGACAAAAGACTTCAGCAATCAACCACACACTCACAAACTACTGTGCATGTTCACATACGCGGCGGGGGCTTGTCCACGAAGTGGTCCCAGGCAATGGGTGGAACGGCGCCGCCGCTGCCGTCCTCCTCTCTCAACTGTCTGATGTTGACCAGAGCCCTATCCACAAAGTCCAATGGGTCCTCGGGCTTGTGATATATGAGCCCTGTCATCAGACTCTGCAATGGCAGCAGACAAGTGGTGGAAGGAAACGATTAGGAGGGCGATTATGTTGTGTGGTTAGTATGGTTCTGGTACCTCGAACAGTTGAGGCACCCGCTTCTCCTGCAGATAACGACGAGCGTCGCTGGAACCGCTGCCTCTTGAAGACATTATGAACAATACACTTGCAAGTGACTGATCGATCAGACACTATGACAGTCGTTTAGTTACAAGTCTCCATACAACGAGTTGGAAGGGTTCGCGATGCGTTGACGCGTTTCCATAACGACAGCAGCCGACACAGCTTTCGTACTTAGCCGGTTGCTTTGGCTTCTCAAGCTTTCAGGCTAGCTGGCGTGTTCCCATGCTACAATCTCTAGCGGTAAGTGCTTAGTGCCTCCTGCGTAGATAGGTATGTAGGTAGGTATGTATTTCTGCGTCTTATCGAAATGCTTTTAGGTTGCGAAAGCTCAGCGGAGCGGACACTTTCCAATTTCCTGCCAACGAATCTCGTTTCAATCGAGGCACCCAGTTCAGCGCGCAATCCTGACATCACAGTTGTAAATAAGCAACTCCAGTCACTTTCAGTGTTCATGTGTCAGAGCGTGTAGAGAGACGGGGCGAAGACGACATCTCTCCTAATCGCTGTCTGTGTGTCGTCCATCAGCTGCTGCAGAGAGGGCTCTCCCACCAGTCTAGCAGCCTGTCTCACGTTCCTGCACAGCTCGTCCAGTCTCTGGACACAGCGCACTATCAGGCCCTCCTGTGCTTCACTGAGTGACGCCAGCTGTGCAAAGGGTACCCCTCGGGCCCACTCGTACACAACGTGACAGAGGGAGAAGTTGAGTTCACTGCCCAAGTCTTCCCCTCTCAGTCCGCACTCGGACTGCACCGAGCTGAGACGCGCCGCCACTGACAGAGTGGTCTCGCGCAACTGAACAGAGAGATTGCTTGGAGGTTTAGCTGTCCAAGTGGCATAAAGTTAGTGAGATTTGTATGTAGGTACGTTCCATTGACTACAAGCCAAACGGTAGAACCTACCCCAAGCCATGTGACACACCTGTTTCAATCTACCGTAGCCTGGGGCGTCCAGGGGGTCCCCCTCTGCTGAATGGGCCTTGTACTGGCTGGTCGTCGCTGAGAGGATGGCCGCTATCTCCTCCGGCGTCCAGCTCACCAGCAGACCTACAATTGATACTAAGACTGTGACCTTAGAAATAAACCTTCTTCCAGTTAGAACTCTTTACGCACCAATGGCTCGCTTCCATCAGAGAAGACCCCAGAATGGACATACAGTACACCTACATACGAGTTGTCAGAATCAAGACTCTACTACACAATCCTACGTAAGTGTAACCATAGCACACCCACCCTCCAGCATCAGCTCCGTCACCAGCAGTTCCTGCTGCTGAATCTCGCATGCCACCCTGCCCTTGATCTGCACAATGTTGTCTCTGTCCACGTATCCCAGTCGTCGGAGGACAGCCAGCCTGTCCCTGTACTCGGGCATCAGCTGCAGACTCTCCACACTCAGCTGATGACGCAGTAGACCGCCCTCCTCCCGCAGGCGGACCACGGCTCGCAAACGAGACATCTGGCGGGAGATGGAGGGATGAGGGAGATACTTGAAGGGAGGGAGGGATGGAAGAAGCGAGGGAGGGAGGAAGGGGATGGGGGGGGGGGGGCGGCCACCGGACTGAAGAGTATAGGGAGGAGATAAAGCTAGAGGGGATAGGGAGGGAGGAGGGGGAGGGGGTGGGTGTGGGGGGAGGGGGTATGGTTGGAGGGATTATTGGAGGGTGGATTGAATTGGAGGGAGAGGAGGGGGAGGAGGCAAGAATGGAGGAGGGAGAGAGAAGGAGAAGGTCCGGGAAGGAGAGGAGGAAGTAGAAGAGAGGCGAAACGGAAGGAAGAAGGAGGTGTAGCTCGTTCACTGCTCTTACATGTTCAGTCAGGGAGGCGCAGTGGCGACAGTCGAAGGTTGAGAGGTTCTCGTCCAGTGATCTCAGTCTCCCATACTGCTCCAAGAAGCCCACGTCGGCCATGGACAGCTCCTTGCTGCTCCCCAGAGCCCAGAGTGACAGAGCCCTTCCCTGCCAGAGAGTCAGCAACTCCGAGCACACTTTTGAGAGGCAGTCGTGGTCGTCGTCCCTGTTCCGCTGTCGTCGTCGTCGCCAGTCACTCAACAGGGTGTCCACAGGTGGCAGACGAGCCAAAGTCTTGGTGCAGAGAGCGAGAAGGCTGTCGTCCAGTCTGACATTGTCCAGAACTTGGAAAGCCCCTTCAGAGGGCGCCTGTCCAATGTGACACTGTTGCTGCTGCTGCTGCTGCTGGTCAATGGGACCATTGTCACAGATGTCCAACAAGTGACGTGTCTCCATGTGAAATATGTTGGCTCTGGGGCCTTCAGAGGTGCCTGCTGCAGAGGTTGCTGTCACATCTGCGGACGTCAGCAACGTCAGTAACTTCGTGCCGTCCGGCGATTGGGAGGTCTGAATGTGTTGGTGTTTTGGTTGCAACTCAAACACTATCAAGAGCATAGGACAACAAACCTTCAGTACAAGGGCTAGACAGCGTCGCGCTTTGGAGTCGTCGTATTTGTCAGGCAGTAAGCACACCACAAGACGTCCGGGACACAGCAACTTGTCCAAACGACCAGCTCTACACAAACTTCCGTTTGCTCAGATTGTGACAACAATAACCTGACTAAACAAACTATTGTCTCACTCGGACAGTAAGTGCCATAGACTGGCGCGCTGCTGCAGCCACTCTCTGCAGGCGTCGTGGAAGGCCTCCAGCGCAGTGGGCTCGCCCTCAGAAGGGCGCCTAGAGCAGATGGCGCAGTCAGCCTCCGAGGCTTGCAGGAGCTCCTGTAGACAGAGATATTGACAGAGGGTATGATAACAATGGGAAAGAAACAATCATGCCAAAAGTCAGGACAACAAACCTTCTCCACCACTGCCAAGCGATCTCGACGTCCGGCCACAGCTCGCAGAGAAGCACTCTCAGCATAGCTCCTCTAAATATAACGTAAAACTACAATATCTCACATAGAGTTACCGTAATCATTTAGCAGTTAACGTGAAGATTTACACCGGAACTTAGAGTCATTATGGCGAAGTTTGAGCCATTATATATCTCGTGCTATGTAAGTCGTGCAAACTTCTCCTTTTACAGGCTTCATATTCCCATATGTGCGGTTTGACGATCCAAGTTTCATCCACGTCGGATACAGTTCGAGTGGTGAAACGCCGAAATTATAATGACTCAAACTCCTGTTGCGTAATTAGCGACTGCTTACCCCAAGGAAAACACGCACAGGAGACCGACGTAGAGCGGAAATGCCGCAAAGACGTAATTTACACTCGCCGTCGTATCGTCATGTCTCCAGCGCTGACATCGGTCGTCGTCGGCAGTAGCACTCGGATGAGGGACGGAAAAATCAATTTTCAGCAATCGTCGCCAACGTTACACAGTTAATACAGTTTTCCAAGCGGCATCGAATGGTCGTAACCACACCGCGCTCCGTAGCGTCGTTCGCGAGATATGACGCATCAAAGTTTGACTTTCCATTGAAATAATTGCCAAAGTGTCGCAGTTCGCACCATTGTAACTTGGGCCGGCAAAGAGCCACTCAGCTGAGACTTGCACAACTCGCAGACAGGCTGCATGCATAGTTTTTGAAAAAGTTTCGTTTGAATCGGGCGTCGGACAGCCAGTCAACAAAGCTATCAAAAAGGCTAGTTTGCGACTCGCGAGATTCGAAGAGCAAGACGGCTTCTTTGCTGGCTTTGTTTGTTGACTGGCTATCCGACGCCCGATTCAAACGAAACTTTTTCAAAAACTATGCATGCAGCCTGTCTGCGAGTTGTGCAAGTCTCAGCTGAGTGGCTCTTTGCCGGCCCAAGTTACAATGGTGCGAACTGCGACACTTTGGCAATTATTTCAATGGAAAGTCAAACTTTGATGCGTCATATCTCGCGAACGACGCTACGGAGCGCGGTGTGGTTACGACCATTCGATGCCGCTTGGAAAACTGTATTAACTGTGTAACTTTGGCGACGATTGCTGAAAATTGATTTTTCCGTCCCTCATCCGAGTGCTACTGCCGACGACGACCGATGTCAGCGCTGGAGACATGACGCTACGACGGCGAGTGTAAATTACGTCTTTGCGGCATTTCCGCTCTACGTCGGTCTCCTGTGCGTGTTTTCCTTGGGGTAAGCAGTCGCTAATTACGCAACAGGAGTTTGAGTCATTATAATTTCGGCGTTTCACCACTCGAACTGTATCCGACGTGGATGAAACTTGGATCGTCAAACCGCACATATGGGAATATGAAGCCTGTAATAGGCGAAGTTTGCACGACTTACATAGCACGAGATATATAATGGCTCAAACTTCGCCATAATGACTCTAAGTTCCGGTGTAAATCTTCACGTTAATACCAACTCTGAGCACGTCCTCCACTCTCAGCTGCTCCACGCGCAGCAGATTCAATAACATTCCATAGGTGACACGGAATTGGGAGCCCAGACGGGTGGGCTTGCCCTGTAGCATCGAAATATGGACAATGAATTGCTTATGCCCTCAGGGCATAAAGTCCAAACAAACCAGCATCATGGCGTTGAGCTCTGTCATGTCGGGCAGAGTGTCCGTCTTGCACAGAAGGAGTACGGTACCAGTGGAGTCGAGGCCGCGCCTTCCCGCCCTGCCCGCCATCTGGACGTACTCGCCTGCAACGTTACTGTGGAGTGTGCGGTTACAGCATTGCATCTACTGCAAACATACTAAATCAGTATACTGTATCTACTGACCAGGAGTGAGATTTCTGAACGACCGGCCGTCGTGTTTACGCATCGAATCGAAGACCACCGTGCGCGCGGGCATGTTCACGCCCACGGCGAAGGTTTCAGTGGCGAACAGCACCTGAGGACAATGTGTTCCATCTTTGTTCAATGGTTGGCTACGGTAGGTGGTAGACAGACCTTGACGAGACCCATCTGAAAGAGCAGCTCCACAATCTCCTTCAGCAGGGGCAGCAGACCGCTGTGGTGGACGGCCAGACCCCTCTGACAGAGGGCCTCCAGACGGACCACCTGCGGAGCAAGAGTGTGGAATGGCAGACACATACGCGCGCCTGGGGCGCCAAATTTTAACTGTGCAGCCAGATTCAAACGATTTTTGCAGTTTCGGGTCCTTTCACACTTTTTGGTTCCTTTTGTCAAAATCTTCTCCACCCACCTGAGGCAGCAGCCTGTCCTGTCCCTTCAGTCTCTGAGCCACCCACTTCTGGAACAATCCCCTGACTCTGCGACTCTCCTGGGCGTCACAGAGGGCCACTCTGCTGAGAAGGTTGGCGTTGTCGTCACAGCGCTTTCTGGAGAAGGTGAAGACTACGGCTGGCAGGTCGTCACCCTTTCGCAGGTGTTCTACCAGGTTCACTAGCACGTTGCGCTCCTGGAATTGAATAGTGAACTGGAGTGTGAAGTGAATGCATTAGAATGCAGTTGTCTCACATTCCTCTGCGCGGCGGAGAAGGCGGCCTGTCTGGGCCCGACCTGACTGTTGGCCGTTCGCTTCTTGTTGCCCTTCTTGGCCTCCACTGCCTTGGCGTACCTGTAACAGGACAATGTAATGGAAGGGGGGGGGCAGGGAGGGACTGGGAGGGAGGGAGGGAGGGAGGGAAGGGAGGGAGGGGTGGGAGGAAGGGGGGGGGGGGGGGGGTGTGGTAGCAATGAGGATAACGTATAATTGGTGTGACGCAAGCATACTGGTTAGGGAGAAATTTCCCATGTTGGTCGACGATGAGAAAGCGCTGGTCGCGCGACTTCCCATCCGTCCCAGTGTAGAGGTGGTGTTCCAGGGGTACCGGCCTTTTCAAGGTGGTCACCACGTTGATGCGTCTGCGTTTGATACGTCTGAACATTGTGCGTCTATTCGATGGGGCAGTGAGGCGTAGAGTGGGGTGAGCAGTTGACCACTCACCCGACCCAGTCGGCAAACTCGAGACAGTTGGGTGCAGTAGCACTGAGCATGACCAGCTTGGCCTGGGAGGGCAGCATGATCAGCACCTCCTCCCACACGTGGCCACGCTGTATAGAGAATTGCAATGACATTGTGACAATTGAATTTATTGGTGAATGTATACTGCACACTAACCTCCTCATCGTTGATGTAGTGGACCTCGTCGAAGACCACCCACTCGAGCTCACGGACCAGCTCACTGCCCTTGTACAGCATCGATCTGCAAATGACACACACAACATTCTGATATAATCAC
>JASAMZ010004233.1:0-11001 GCA_030248115.1 Linhomoeus sp. GSCO2_2 | reverse complement strand
GTCGCCCTCTGCGATGTCTGCTACCGACTTGCAGCTTGACAGAACGCTCGTCGTCTGCGATTGACAGAAGCCTCGACCCGAAGCGGGGCTCTGACATTGTCTCACCGGCAGGCAGTTCCAACTGTTCCTCCGGCTGCCGTGTGCTAGGCTGCTCAGCGTTCAGTTGCGTTGTTTCTGTCTGCACTGCGGCGGGCTGCGTTTTGCGTTGCCTTGCCATGCGCGTGGTGTTGGGATGCGCCATGTTCAACTGCACCACGTTCTGCTGGCTCTGCATGTTCTGCGGCTGTTCTGCCATGTCCGACTCGAGGGGGAAGTTCATTCGGTGATGCTTGAGGTCTTCCCGGTGGGGATGAGTCGCCCGACGGAGGGGTGATGATTCTCGCTACAGTAGCTTATCGAGAAGCGGGAGGGACCGAAGTAGCGCGGTTCTTCCGCTGATTTTGGAAGTCTTATTCCACCAAAAAAAAAGGGGAAGGGGGGATGAAAGGCGGTTCCCGTATAGCAACTGGTGGTCGGCAGGCATCGGCTTGAAAGGCGGGGGGAGCACCTCGCCGCCAAAGTACTTCTCAATAGACTTGGAGGGGCTAGGAAAAAAGAGAGGCTCAAGAGGGGGGGAGAGATAGGAGACCCCGAGGCAGCGCATTGTCTTCTCCCCTTAGAAGACGCTGTGATTAAACGGCATGGCGATGACGCGCAACGGGGTGGAGAGTGATAGCGCGGCACACGACAGGGACATCTAGAGAAAAGGAAATGGGGAGATCCCTGGCGGCCCACCGAGGGGTTCCCCCGGGACCCCGGTGGGTCTGTCGGTTTTGCCGCCCACTAATAGGTGGATTTCTTTTGTGTGCTAATATACTAAGAAAGACGCATGTCTATTACTCCCCGCGGGAGCGGCCGCAGGACAGCAGAGGTCGACAAAAGAATGGCCTCCATCCCGATGACGCATGTCGGCGAACGGACTTTCCGATTGGCCGGATAGACGAGAGAGGCCATTCGCTCTTCCTTCTCGGTCTCCGTCTCGCAGACGACGAGCGCTCTGTCAAGCTGCAAGTCGGTAGCAGACATCGCAGAGGGCGATTCACTCCATCGAAATCGGCGGCCAATCAGACGTTCCTCTTTGAACCGCCGGAGTGGCTAGAGTCGTGTGGCCGAATCGAAGCGTGCGTTGTCACTCTGGACGACAGCAGCACTTGCACCATTCCAGTCCACGACTTCGATTCTGAGATCATTCGCCTGGCCGGTCGCTACCGCCACCGAGTTTCATTCGGAAGTTTCTCCACCGTCGACGAATATCTGTCACCATCGGATTTCGCTCGTCACGTGACAGAAGAGTGCTCTGACGAGGAGTACGCTCTGCGAGTCTCAGAGGTAGTGAAAGAGTCTGCGGCGAGAGCTGAAGAAGTAGGGCAGGCCAGCGAGCACCGATCAGCAGAGCAACTAGCCGAGAGGCTTGAGAAGCTTCGCAGCCAGCTCCAGGTCAGCGATGAGCACGGAGAAGAGAAGCGTCAGCGCATGATCGAGCTGCTCCTCTCCAAGCACGAGGCTTTCTCAGTCGATCCCGACGAAATTGGCTGCTGCACGCTAGAGCCGGTCCGAATCGACACTGGCAGCGAGCCACCCGTTCAGTTGCCAGTGCGGCGCATGCCCGCCTACACCAAGCTGCTCGTCGACGAGGAGTTGCGCAAGATGGAGAGGATGGGGATCATCCAGAAGAGCAACAACTCGGAGTGGTCCTCTCCCATAGTCGTGGTGCGCAAGAAGAGTGTAGACGGCAAGCCTGGCGGCGTGCGAATCACCAACGACTTCCGCCACACTATCAATTCGGCGATCGCAAAAGCAGGCAAGCTAATGGCCTATCCCCTCCCGCTCACCGAGGAGCTGATCGAGAACATGGCAGCCATCCGTCCCCGCTACTGTTCCAATGGAGATCTAGTGGCCGGTTTTCACCAGGCTAGAATCGCTCCAGAGGACACCCCAAAGACCGCCTTTCGCTTGCACGATTCACAGTGGGAGTACCTGAGGCTGCCCATGGGTATCAGCAACGCCCCCGCCATTTTCCAACACATGATGGCGAAGGTGCTGGGCCCCATGCTCTACGAGAAGGGCGTCAGTCTATACCTCGACGACTTCTCGAGTGTCTCCCGCGATTTCGAGCACCATCTCGACCAAGTAGGCCGCCTGCTGCAGAGATTCATCGACCACGGAATAAAGCTGAAACCGAGCAAGTGCGACTTCATCCAGAAGGAGATGAGATTCCTTGGGCACATAGTAGGCGAACACGGCCTGAAACCCGATCCCAAGATGACCAAAACCATCTCCGAGCTGCCTACCCCACACGACCTAAAGAGCCTGCGCAGAACGCTAGGTATGGCTTCTTTCCTGCGCCGGTACTTCCGCGATTTCGCAGCGAAGATGCGCGGCATGACGAAGCTCCTAGCAAAAGACACCTCATTCGTCTGGGACGACGAAGCGCAAGCGTCCTTCGAAATCATGAAGAAGGAGATGATGTCGCCGCCGATCCTCATTGGCGCCGACCTCAACAAGCCCTTCTACTTAGAAGTCGATGCATCTCAGTACGGTTTGGGGGCAGTGCTCACACAGGCAGACGCCAAGGGCAAATTACACCCAATCGCCTACGCCAGCAGAGGCTTGAACGACGCCGAAAGTCGCTACGGCATTTCCGAGCTGGAGTGTCTTGGTGTCGTGTACGGTCTCAAGAAGTTCCACCACTGGCTAGCCGACTCGCCCGTTCACCGCGTGACGATCATCACCGATCACAACGCCTTGGTCACGCTCAACAGCCAGCGCGAACCAACTCCGAAAATCTATCGCTGGACGCTCGCTATCTCCGCTTACAACCCGAAATTCGTCTACAGAGCAGGCAAGAAGCATGCCATGGCGGACTGCCTCTCTCGGACGCGGCTCACTGTAGATTCGTCTCTGCCAGACTTGGGAGAGTTGGAAGACTGCCCAGAAGTCGATCCCGACGAAGTCCCAGAGTGGAGACGCAACAGAGCGCCTGTGTCCCACGTCAGAACGAAGGCGATGAGGGCGACGGAAATAGACGAAGCTCATTACCTGCTAGAAGTCAACGGGCTTCCCACCGAGACCCGTGAAATTGCGCGTCGCTTGCACGGTAGGAACCGCAAGCACGGCAAATTCAGTGTGCCCAAGAAGAAGCTCACCACTCGCAAGGTGAAGGCTTCAGAAGAAGAGCGAGCGAAAGCCGAAGATAGCGATAGTGCCGATTTGGCCAGTGAGTCGGAACCCTGCTCATCGGAAGCAGAAGACCTACCCTCGGAGGCTGAAGACGAACCAGCCGAAACCGCTATAACCAACGACGGAGACAAACTCTGTCAGGTGACAGCTATGACAGAGGACGACACTGTTGGCAATAATCTTTATCTTCAAAGAAGCCAGCAGCAGTACTACTACAGCCTGATACGCAAGCAGGCTGAAACCATCAAACAGACGGAGGGCTCATTGGACATCATAGCCCACCTAGTTAGCCACAACTACAGCGCCAATTTCATTGTCACCAATTTGATGAACTGGCTGGAAGAACAACGGGCCGAACAATTGGAATTGGAGGCCTTGGTATTGGACTCGCACACTGAGATCGCCATCATGACGGTGTTGCGAGACCTATATCCAGAGGTAATGGAAGCCTACGACGCAGACGCAGACTTTTTGACCAACTACGACACGACCTGAACTACCGGGAGCTTCCCCAGCTTGTCAAGCTCGCGGACGAGCTTCAGCTGGGGGGGGGGGGGAGATTGTTGGACCTATTTCTGCCCAATGCCCTGAACATCCCCCCTTTCTTTTCTTTGCATTGGTTTTCCTTCCTGTGTGTGCTCGCATTGTCAGTATATTCCAATGCTCGCCACTTCTACTTCCAGGCTTCCAGTTCGTTCGTTTGGTCGTCCCGTATATGTACGCCCTGTGCCTTCCCAGTTCGTCTTCCAGGACTACCGTATCCCGCCTGTACTGAAGACGCGCGTCAAGACTTCACTACTAGAATGTGTTTGACACAATTGTCATGACTCTTGTACGTGCGTACGTTCGTTTCTCTTGATTTCGCTCACCGCGCTTGGCCGATTTGGAAGGCAAGCCAGTTTCGCCTTTTTGGAGTTTGAATTCCGCTTCCTTTTCTTCCGCCTTTGAACCGCCTTCCGTGAATATATTTCGTCGCCAAAACCAGCGTACAAACAAGTGTCGTATCATAGTAATTGTCTTGTCTCTAACTGAAGTGCCGAAGTTCGGTGGCCAATCCAAGCCAGTCGTGTACGTTGTCGGGGAAACCAGCGGCCCATCGCGCGCGGGATCCGTCCGACGCAACTGCCGACGACCGACTTCGTCCGCCAACGACCGACGAGCGGCAGGAAGGAGAGTTTTCCTCTTCATTTGCTTCCCCGTAGCATTACTCGCCCAGCGTCTACAGACACCGGAAGCGCGACTATCCCCCGGGCTGCTCCTTCGGCCCTACAACGCTGAGAGGCGAGAAAGTTGCAAGCGATTGCGGGGCTGCAGGTCGCATTTGACACGGCCTCAAATCAAATTTGCTGACGATATCCAGACCGATCGAGTCAAGCCCCATCCGTAGTCCATTGCACAGCCCATACCCAACATTCAAAAGTGCAAATCGACCACAAATTTGCGACGCAAATCCCCCCTAACGGTGCACACTTTCGGCAAAAAAACATAGTCATTGTCAGAATTGTTGGAGAATTTGCTTCTCCTCTAGTCTCCCCAACACCCCCCCCCCCTCCCACCAATGCTCCCCATTCGACACTCACAAACCCCAAACACGCTTTCTCACCTCACTCCCTCCCCTGTTGCTGTGCCTCTCTCTGAAGTACTATGTTGCCTTCTTCCACTTGAGAAACGCTGTATCCATGACGACCTCTCTCCAAGTGTGGCAGACGTTTCTGACGACCACCATCAGTTCCAGCATGGGCAGATGAGAGAATATCTTGCGCAGAAGATCGGGAAAGCGATAGAGATCCTCGAAGTTAGTGGTCTGGCCATACGACGGCGCTGAAAAGAAGTGAGAGTGAGCAAATGACAGCGCCAAAAATTCATGGGAAAAGGACAAGACTTTTTAACTACCTGCCGGGTTTTTCCGAAAATGCGCCCCGGGGCGCTAATTAGGTTTTGGCACTTTCGGCGAACGCAAAGTCAAACCAAATAAGCGCCCCGGGGCGGTTAATTGGAAAGCCTTATCTTATGGATTTTTGGCGCTTCCATACATTACATAGCTTGTGTTCAACAGAAGTGTATAATCGGCAAATACTGGTGATGTCAAATCATAATTTTGACTGGTTATTAATGCATAATTGGATGAATCTCTTACGAAACTTAGAATTCAGACTAAAATCAACCCCTGAGACCCTTATTTGCTTGGTAAGCGGGGGTAGGCGCGGGCACACATTCCGGTTTTGGTTTAGATTATTTTCCCCCCCCCCGCGCCCCCCGGCCCTTTGTTTAGGGGCGCACGAATGCCGCGCGCGCGGCCGTTCTTGGGGGGGGCGCTTTTTCGGAAAAACCCGGTATGTATTTTCACTATTAAGAGCGCCTCAAGTGAAAACTGGCGCAGAGTTGTCAGCTGCCTCATTCAGTTACCATACGCAAAATGGTTGTTGCTAGACGTATTATGTGGGCGGCATTGGCCTTAATTCCTCCACCCCCCCCCCCCCCCCCCCACGCTTCACTTACCCAGCCCAGCTAGCTGCTCCATTTTCATCTTCTTGGAATCTGTGGTTCCACTCTTTGAACTGCAGGGGAGTTCCACATCCATGTTCTCACTTGTTCTCTTTCTGCTTCTTCTAGTAGTGGACACCTTCTCAGCTGCAGATTGCCCCAACGCTGCTCTACCAGAAATCAGATTCTTGGCGGAGGGGAAAGCCGACTTTTTGGAGGACATTCTTGTGCAAGTTATTACACTGTTCCACTTTTGAAGGGCGGTTAGGAAAAAGTCGGATTCAAACATAATAACGCCAAAATCAGAGAAATTGTCGCAACAAAACGATCTGTACTATAGTGAACCACTGCCACCAAATAATGCATGCATACAGTTCACTCCACGGGTATTTCTCCGCTTAGCAAGAGGATAAATATATAATAGCAGTACATAGAGTTCCACAATCAACAATCCACCATCGCCACATAGAATTCCTATCTAGTCTTAGACTCCCACTGTTGCAGAATCACTTCCCAGAGCCTCTCAACGCAACAATAACAACACGATACAGAGTCCCAACAAACAGTTCCATTCTTATCAGCAATTCCCCTAACAATTCTCCATCAAATTACAGAATCCAATCACTTGTTGCCCAAAGCCCCTCCGGCCGTAGAGAGGAAGGCGACGAGGGCGGCGCTGCCCACGATGGAGGCGCCGCAGTTGAGGGTGGGCGAGGCCTTGGCCAGAACCTGTAGAGAGACAACAGATACTTTGAAGAGGCCTCTGAAGTCGCTCAAATGCCATGGAGTGGCGAGGAAGCGGGTTCCATGCGTCAGATGTTGTTAGTCATTCCACAGCCTTGTTAGGCCGCATAGCAGGCGTCAGGCAAGGCAGAGGCAACTCATCTCCACTCGCCTACAGTAACCTCCCAGTCAGCCTCTCAGCATGACAGAGGTGCCACGCCTGCAGCACCGGCACTCAGAACGACACCACATCATAGGTGCAGGCGGGGGGGGACCCCCCCCCCCCCCCCTCTGGACCTGGCCTCTAGCTGATACTCCCCCACCCCAGGCAAGGCATCCGAAATTCCAAAAAAATCCGGAAATTTCAGAAATTTTCTTGCATTTTGGTCCTATTTTGTCCAAATTCTCGCCTGCGGCGCTATGTTTCGTCTTTTTATGCACAAATTAGCGTGTTTTTGACCAAATGAAGGCGATTTTTAGTGTATTTTTGACCATTCTAAAAAGCTGTTCACTGGTCCTGGGACCCCCCCCCCCTCTCAAAAATTTTCCTTAACTAGAACCCCCGCCCCCCCCCTCCTGGCCTCCGGGTGGCCTGCACCTATGCACCACATCAGACACCTCTGCAGGAGTGGAATGCACGTGTCGTCACTGCGCCAATGCCAAAGGTTGCCTCCCTCTCACCCACCAGGAAGCTGGAGGCCAGCAGGAGGCATAGGAATAGGGCGTTGTTGTAGAAGAGGGCGAAGGTGGTCGCCTCGTGGTCCGCCACGTCGTTCTTCTTCCACAGCACCTGCACAGGACAGACAGTTTCAGGAACACTGCGATCCCGCGATTGGTCGCGAGGGGAGGGGGGGGGGGGGGGGGGGGGGGGTTCGACCGAGATTTGGGGGGAGGGGGGTAACAAGAACAAGAATCGTGTTCTTGAAGCTCTCCAAAAAATAGCCAAAAAGCCTAAAAATTGCCATAAAGTCGCCAAAAACGCATATTTTTTACTCAATTTTGAAGCAAATTGTATCAAAATGACTCAAAATTGCTCAAAAATAGCGCCGCAGGCGCAACTATTTGCAATTTTCAGGTTGATTTTTGGGAAATTTTCTGATTTTTTAGGGGGGGGCGGGGGTAGCTGGAATCTCGGCTAGGGGGGGGGGGGGGGGGGGGATTAACAAGAATTTCGTTCTTGTTGGCCGTTGGTAGGGGGGTGTAACCCCCCCCCCCACCAAATCGAAACTACAATACAGTACGTACATATGTGCGATCCCTACTGCTACTATGGAGAGAGATGGTCTGTCAAATCGCATACCCAGTCTCTCCCGCCATAAATTGTTGGTGCGATTGGAGGGGGGTCACACACCCACCCATCCATCCCCATCATTTCTCCGCTAACCCAGCGGACAAAACGCCAACATTCCGATTTCATACGGCGATCTACAGTGTCCCAATCCTTTCTCCCTCACCCTCTCGTCCTTCTCCTGCTTGGTCATAGCGCGATTGTCGGCCAGCTGCCGGTTCACCTCACGGGTGATCGCCTCCGAGCGACGCTGGGCGATCCTGTGATACGAATTTGACGCAAGTTTGCATACAAAATTTCATCAATTTTGCAGTTTTTCATCTCACTTGTGCTTGAGGACGAACTTGACGTTGTAGGAGAAGGCCAGAAGCCAGGTGGCCGCCGCCACGCAGGCCACCCATAGAATGGCGCTGTCCTGGAAATGAGTTATTTTTCCACCAATTTCAACCAGGCAAGTCGTCCGGGGGACGCAGTATACTCCACAAATTTGAACTCCTACGCACGGTGACTCCTCTCCTGTTGTGGCCTCCTGACACACCCAATCGCAAAACCAAACGATTTCATACGGCGATCTACAGTGTCCCAATCCTTTCTCCCTCACCCTCTCGTCCTTCTCCTGCTTGGTCATACTAATGCCGAATTCGTGATCTATGTACATCCCAAAGTACCCCAGAATCGACATACAACACCCCTAACTTCCTACATATGGACTCGCAGAACCAAAATTCTGCACTTGGGGTACGGTAGCATGCGAATTCGTCATAGGTACGCTTAAACATCATCTAAACGCTAAACTTATGCCAAATTCGTAATCAGCGTCCCCGAAAACCCCGAAATCGAGTATAATGTCGCGAAAGTCGACCCGACGCCCAAAATTCAAACCGACGTGGCAGGGATACTGTAGCTCTGCAAATTTTTCAAAAATACTTTTCTGGGCCAGATTTAAGCGCAGAATCGTTTGAAACCACTTTTGGAACGATTCGGCAACGCATTCGAGCGCTATAGACGCCGAAATGCGAAAATCGCAATTTTCGACCCCGGAGTCGAAAAAGTCGCAGTGTAAGAAAGTTTTTTGTGTTTCACCCGATTTTCTCCGTTCATGGCTCATTCGATAGAGGACATCTGGGAAGGAGCACCAAGAGTGGTCTCGCCGCTCTAGCTCGCACAGTAGCCCGTCAAAGTCGACCCGCGGCCAAAAATCGCGAATTTTTCAAATTTGGCGCCAAAATGGGTCCCGCAGCGATCCAATTCTTTTTTTGCACCCTCGGCCCTATCGAGTACTACAACATATCAAAAGATAGTATATACCATTATATGCAACTTTTTCGAGTTCTACCTTGCCCAACCCATTTTTCAATACTTTGAAAATTTAAATTTTTGAATTTCCCGCCAACGGGGTCCCGGAGCGTGACCCCATTGGTCTTCCACCCTGGCCCCTTACTAGACCTACCCAACGCAAAAGACCGTTTGCAATTCGGCCGCTTCACGCGCGAACGCCGTTGACTCAAAGTTTCTGCGTTTCGCGCACAAACGCTACAGTAGGAGCAGCAAGGCGTGTAAGTGTACCACAAGTTACAATAGCTGACAAGAGAAATGGGCAACCGTGCCATCCAAGAAGCTATCCTCAGCTGCAGTGATGTTTTCTAGGCCGCTTCTGTTGGGGCTAGATTGGCTAGTTCCTGGATTGGATTTGTCCAAATCGAGGTTCTCCACCTTGCACAACCGATCACGGCGCTTGGCCACGTGGAAATTGCTCGAGCGACTGAAACAAGAATACGGGTAAGTCTGTCAACGTACTAACTACACCTGACTGTGGCCATTGTTACCCATTTCTGTCTGTCAAAACGTTTCTGACAAATTTCATCGCCTCGAAATGCCTCCAAGAGACGAGCGCATCGGCTGCTTCTGCTTCTGAACCAGTGGGCAAGGTCTTGAGCAACTGAAAGTACGAATATTATGTATCAACGATACTTGTCTGATGATGAGGGTGCACGTACCATGTCGATAACCTACTTCGCGAAGGTAGGTGCGAGCACTCGCCCATAGTCTCTGCAACTCGTCTGTATCTGCACCGTTCCAAATCTTGTTGTCCTCCTCGCATTCCTCCATGCATCGTGCCAAGACCGACTGCCAGCTGAGCTTCTTCTTGAGCTTGTTTTTTCGCCCGGCCTCAGCCGGGCGACACCCTTGGAGAGCTCGGCGTGCGTGAGTGCGTATGCAACTTTTTCGAGTTCTATCTGTGTAACCCATTTTCCAGTACTTTGAAAACTTAAATTTTTGAATTTCCCGCCAACGGGGTCCCGGAGCGTGACCCCGTTTGGTGTCCACCATGCCCACTTAATAGGCCTACCCAACGCAAAAGACCGTTTGGAAATCGGCCGCTTCACGCGCGAACGCCGTTGACTCAGTTTCTGCTTTCGCGCACAAACGCTATACTCCACACTTTTTGGCACTCCTCCCCTCCAAAAGGGAGGAGTGCTATAGTGATGGTGCGGATTCTGTGTAAATTGGAACGCTCATAAGTCGGGCTACAGTTGGCCGATCGCGGCGAATTTTTTTTTATTCGATAGGTCTCTGGATGGAAAAACCTGCATCGGGGGTCTCGACTTCCGTACGGGACCCGATTTTTGGCAAGTTGCCAAAACCCAGTTATTCGGCCTCCGACGAACTGTGGACGCTAAGAATAGTGTTCTGGTAGAACGGAGGGAGACGAGCTTTGGGCCGAATATGTAAAAGACATTGGGCTATCCAATAGTGGGGCCACCGTCGGGGTGGGTGCGGACCTGCCCGGGCCGGGTAGCAAAAACCGGGTTTTTCGACCCAAAAATAGGGTTCGCGGCCCAGGCTGTAAGTGTTTTATTTTTGAAGTAAAACTTCTAGTTCTTTGGCAATTGGCGTATCTCAGATAGTCAATTAGCGCACAACACAGATGAATTCTGTCAGACGCAGCCCAAGCCGGGAAATATTGCCGAAAGTTGGGTTCCGGGTTTCTGGGCAAAACTTGGGCCAGGCGTAACTTTTGGTAAGGTGCTTCTATCGCCAATGGGACAAACGCCCCCATTTGATAAAGCTCGGCGAGCTCTACAACTTTGTAGTAGATAACTTTTTCGAAATCGCCCACCTTTGGATGAAAATTTAGAAAAATGGGTTTTGGGTCGGATTTTCAAAATGTCCACCTTTCCTATTTGTTGCTGTGCGGGATCGATTTCGATGATAGTTGGTGACTTTTTAGTACTCATGAACATCTTTCGGGGAATAGAGAAAAAGGTGTGGCCGAAGTAGATTTT
>JASAMZ010004232.1:0-11548 GCA_030248115.1 Linhomoeus sp. GSCO2_2 | reverse complement strand
ACTCGCAATAACTTATCCTTTTCAACTCACCCGAACACCCTCTCTCTGTCGGCTGAAAGCAGAATGCTCTCTGTAGAAAACCTCTGCCAGACAATGTTGAGACAAGAAGAGTCCACCTACCCTGAGCCTTCTCAGCAGTCTCGCAATCCAACCCAGTGTAGCAGGGCTGCTCGGCGTGCGGCTTCTTGGAGGGCTCGCAGTCCAAATGTGCGGCTTCAGGACTGAGATCCTTCTTGCAGGCCACCGTTCTCCTCTATAATGGAGCGGAGTCACACTCGAGTGCAAAAGCAGTGACATTATCGGGTGAGTATTGTGTAGCGTAGAGTTCCAAGTTGTTTCTGCTGTCTGTTGCAGTGTCGTAACCTGTCTTGTTGTACATTCTGCGAGTTTGTAGGCGATCACAAATCCAAATTCAAAATCGAAAACTTGCCATGGCCCCTTTGCCGCAGGTGGCCGAGCAGCTGGACCAGTTGGACGTCTCCCAGGCGGGACAAAGGAACTCGTTGCAGCCCTTCGTCGCCTCCTGTTGTCACACAGAAACAGGATTCTGGCTGATCGTCCAAAATACAGGGTGGGTGGGTGATGCAGAATGTAGGGAGTTGCACTATGGCGTGTAAGACTCCGTTGAGCCCCCCCCCCCCTCCCCCCCCTGCTTCCCCCCTACCCCTACCCCCTCAGCTGCAACTCTCGAAGTATTCAGCGCTTGTGGTCGCGGCAATAGATACCTACACGCGCCTAATAGGTTATTGAACTACCTACCGCGAACACCCCAATAAGCCCCCCCCCCTTCTGCTCGTCGTCCTTCGATAGCATACTAGTAGATCCGAAGTAGGGGGAAGGCGAGGGAGCTTACTGGCGCATTCATGCTGTTTCCAGGCTAGTCCCATGTACCGAACTCACCGGTCTCTTGAGTTGGTGGCACCGCCCGTCCTCCGTCTTGTACCAGGGCCAGTTGCCGGTCGACTCCTCCCTCTGCTCCACGCACAGCACCTCCCTCCTGGTCACGCCTCCTCCACAGGAGGCGCTGCAGTCGCTCCAGTCGCTAGAGCGCCACCTGGCGGACGAGAGGGGAAACTACTATACGTACAATGCATACAAGTCTGCAAATGAGACGAGCACGCTGCCCTGCTGCCGCTTCTGAGTAGTTTACGGTAATTGCAGCGCTATTGGCAGGACTCACAGGGCGGCGTTTGGCTCCCCGGCACTGGAAGCGACGAACAATTGGCACAGTATTGAGATCACAAAGAGAATTGTTGACATCATTTTCTCAGAGAATTGCATCGTCCTTTCGACGAATTCTCAAACTGGGTCAGCTCACAAAATCGGCGGCGCTTCTCGTGGGGGGCGCGCCCGCATTAGCATACGGATCGTAAAAGAAATCGTCTATGCGAGGGGGGGGGGGGGCTCTCTGACCGCCTAGTATCCCTTGGAATATTGCGAGGGGACGGAATTAACGCCGGGGCTTATGGGGAGTAGCCAAGAAAGACAGAGAGGAAGGGAGGGAACAATCATAACAACAAATATTGGAATGGGGAGCACTAGAGAGAGGGAGAAAGGGAGGCAGCAATTTCGGAGGGCTGAGTACCGTCGCTTGAATGGGCAGGAGGCGGCCGGGCGAGAGAAATCGCTCCAAGTTTGGCCACATCACCCTCCCCCCCCCCCCCCATCATCATGAGGGGGGGGGGGGAGGAGGAAGGTTGTCAAGGGGCCACTCGGTCAAGCGTGCGCCCACTGTGTCTCTTTGTGTCCCTCTTGTGGCGGGTGGTAGAGGGGCGAAGTGGCTTAAAAGCTTGCATGTAAGGGGCAGCAATCGAGGCGCGAGCGAGAGAGGGCCCATTCTTAGAAGACATCCGGCGCGCCCGATTCCTACGATTTCTACACACACCCCCAACATGCCTACACCCCTCCCCCCCCCCCCCCCTCAATTCCCACAGTAAACACCACAACTTCGCGACGTGAAATATGGACTCAATTTTCGCCACAGGGCCCGTCTGGGACCGAAATTTGGTGCCAGCTGGCGAATTGGACAGCTTATCAGGTGTGCAAATCGCCCCTTTGGGAAGAGTGGAAGCGAAGTTTGTCGTCTGAGCGGGAGCCAATGAAGTTTCGATGGCCGAATGGGGACAATGAAACTTGTGGCTGAGGCAGACAGACAGAGAGACGGGCAGACGAAGGAAATCAAACAAAGTCAGACAGACAAAGAAAGCATGTACTGTAACTACTAAACTAGCTGGAGAAAGGGGCGCAAATCTACAGAGCATCAAAACGTTGCGCCGTTATAGCTCCGCCAGAATCTTTCGCACTAAAACTAAACAACTTCAGATTTTGATTGTGCAAAGGTGAATGCTACAACCAACAACCAAACGAGACCAATTTGTAACAGGATATAACGCTAGCAACGCAACGTCGCACTGAAAACTCGATCGCAACAACGAACAGCCACTCAGCTGATCACTGTTGTACACTGTACGCCCGTAATCACGAAGTGTGCGAGCGGCGATTTGCCCACTTCGAAGTTCGAATCACTTTGTGAGTACTGTATGCTTCCAGTCCCCTATTGCGCATGCTGTACCTGGCAGAACATGGCAGGGGCGAGCAGCGCTCCACCACCGGTCTTGGTCTGGCCAAATGGGCGCAGAGAAACTCCGCCACCACTCTTCCTCTCCCACTCCCTCCCTCCATGCAGAGGGAGGAGGAGACGGCCCAGCGCTCCCTCCCGCAACTGGGCTCGCAGAAGGAACTCTGAGTCGTCTCCTGCCAGTAGTAGGAGCAGCCTGCTCCTCGCGCCACTCCGGTAGAGCAATCGGTCAACTCTTCCAAACGGCACAACTCAGGAGGCCTGCTGAGGGAGAGCGGTCGCAAGATGCCGTCGCAGTCTACCCTCTGCAACACAGACCGTCTTTGCAGTTGTAGGCTGTATAATAGCATCGTCGTCGTCGTCGTCGTCGTCGTCGTCGTCGTCGTCGTCGTCGTCGTCGTCGTCGTCGTCGTCGTCGTCGTCGTCGTCGTCGTCGTCATCATCATCACTATCATCATCTGTTCATCAAAGAGTAATCACCGACGCACCAAGCAATCCCCTCTAACGCAGACGTAGTCTCTCGTCTGTTCAGTGTCATTCCAGCACCGAGAACCGTTCTGCAGAATCATATGAAATTCATTCCTTCCCGTCTGATATCTCTCTCTGGTAACACATTTCACGCTGCAGGGCGACTCTTCCAATTCTGGAGACGCGGCGGGAATCCAGTTGATGCCGTACAAGGCGCATTGAGATTGCCTGTCCGTCGTAGAAAAGCTGCAAATCTAAAATTGGCGTAGTGCTAAGTGACTGCTTTGGCAAGACGACGACGACGACGACGACGACGACGGCGGCGGCGGCGGCGGCGGCGACGACGACGACGACGACGACAACGACGACGACGACGACACCTGTCTGTTGCAGGGTCTGTACTGGAGAGTTTCACCCGTGCAATTCTGGTCCAAGCATCTCCTTAGTCTCATTTGAATGCCGCCGTTGCACTGAAGTTGCCAAGGCGCAACGTGAATCGACTCGACATTCAAAGCGCCTACATACAAACCAACTGACCGTTCTTGAGCAGTAGCTCCACATTGACCATTGGGCCCACCGTTGGCCGGAGCTCAGACGAACAACGCTGGCCGCCTAAAAGTCAACGATCAACTTCACACAGACTACAGTACTCTGTAACTCTATTTGGATCACTCACGAGCAAGAAGCACTTGAGCAGAGAGTTGCAGTGGTGGAGCGCGACGGCGACTTCCTTTCGTCTCATTTAAAGCGAGCGGGGGCGGATAATTTTCAGTCCGGTCCGTTTGCGACCTAATCTTTCATCGTCCCTGAAACTTGCACCGCCCAGCTGTCTCTCTCACATGATGGCGCACGCGCAGGCTCAAACTCTTTTGCAGGATAGAGAACGGGAACTCGCAACCTTGCGCTTTCAGGCGAGAATGTGCAGGATGACGACCATCTAAGCAAGTCGGACGGGCAATTGTGTGCGTGAGATGAGGGTGTTGACGTGAACCATCTCTCAGAATGCACTCCCCCCCCCCCCCCAGATCGGGTCAAAGGAGCGCCGACGGACGCACACATACAGAAGCTGCGCAAACAGCGCCCCCTCATTTGCGCCTCTGAAAGGCCCTTGCAAACAAAAGGGGCGCGATAACAACCCACCACCCTCCCCAAACCCTCAAGATGGCCATTCATTTGTATGCTCGCCCATCCCCCCCCCCCCCCCTAAATGGCGATATGTTTGCGGACTCGACGACAGACGGGGAGAAGGGTCGAACCTCAAGTCATCGACTGTCGCAGCGCAGCCCCTCAACAATGAACTACTGTTGTTTATATTGCTACGGATGGGGCAATTGTGGGAGAGGGCGTGGCAGATGGCCCAGCGTCTTCAAGAAATGGCACCCTAAGAAGACGACTGACCGATCGAAAACCGACTCTATAGAGCAGGCGTCATAAATGGCCTGCCCAGTCACCAACTCGGCAAAATCACACGAGTCAACTCAGTCTCTCACAAGTATGCACGTATGCGCCTCACAACCTCTGGTCAGAGGACGCCCCTCTAATCAGATTCAAATCGGGCGCGCGGCCGTTTCCGGTCCCCCGTTTACCCGTAGGCTTCTCTGCAGTTTTGGGTGGGAGTAGGCGCGGCCTGGCGCCAAAAATCGATAGGTCCCGATAACAATAGTCCCGCTGGGGTTTTTGGAGGCGAAAACTTTTCCTCCCCTCCAGGCTGGCGTCAATGCCGCTCTAATGACGTGGGGTCGTCTGGGGACAGCTTGCTTGTTGGGTAGCTCTACTCCAGGGCGCTTGCTTCTAAGGCGAACTACGTATGCATGTCAAATCAGGCTATGCCTAGGCTCATCTTGCACACACAGTGCACAAGGGTCGGTCGGCATCGCAGGCTAAAAAGCGACCGATGACCGACTTCAGCGGAGCGCGGAGCGACCCTTGAAGTTGGTGGTCGCGCTGAGCCACAGCTGAGACCCGCCAGCCGACGTATACCGGCTTAGGTTGATTTTGCAAATTTATCAAATTTAACTACGTTTGTAAAATAGAGCAAAATTAGATTAAATCAAACCAAATCAAATTAAATTATATTAACTTAAGTTAAGTTGAACTAAACAAAACTAAAATAAATAGAATAAATTAAATTAAATTAAATTAAACTAAATTCAACCAAATTAAATCAAATTAAATTAAACTAAACTAAATTCAACCAAATTAAATCAAATTAAATCAAATTAAATCAAATTAAATTAAATTAAAATTAAAATTAAAATTAAAATTTAAATTAAACTAAATTAAATTAAATTAAATTAAATTAAATTAAATTAAATTAAATTAAATTAAATTAAATTAAATTAAATTAAATTAAATTAGACTAAATTAAATTTAATTAAAGTAAAGTAAATTAAACTAAATTATATTAGATTAAATCAACTCACAACGATTTTAACTCAATTAGAGTAAATAAAGTAAATTAAACTAAACTAAATTTAATTAAATTATGCCAAATTAAAATAAATCAAATTGAATTAATTAAATGAGACTAAATCAATTCAAAATATGTTAAATTAAAGCAAAAGATAAATTAAAATATGATACTTCAATTCAACAAACAATGTACGGTAGCGATTTTGTCAGGGTCGATCGAAGTTTCGAGCGCCGCTGTAAGTAGCAAAAATATTCGTCTGCGGCGTTGCAAATGTGGAAATCATGCCTTCAAGACATAAAAAACACCAAAAATTTTCGCCTGCGGCGCTAAGTTTGCGGAAACTGGCACTAAAACGGCAACATATTCTTCGCACCCCCCCCCCCCCCCCCCCGCCTCAAATTTTTTGCCCCTCCCAGTTGCCAATCCTCGCTACACACCCCGCACGGACCTTCAAATCCCAGGTGCCGGGGAAGTACTCTCGTTACTTGTGGAAGGAGACGGTCATAACCCTGTCGGTGGTGTAGAAGGCCTCCTCCACGCCGTCTCCGTGGTGGATGTCAATGCTCCACGTACAACACGCGCTGGTGATACCTGATTGGATTGGGGGCTAGGTCTTTGTCCTTCTCTTGTTCTGTCCCTCTCCCTGCCTCTGCAGCTCTCGCCCATACTCCCCCCCCCCCTTCTCCTTCACCTCCTCATTACGACTCACCCTTTCTTCCTTTCTCCGCCCCCCCCCCCCCCCCAACCCCCCCCCCCCCCCACCTCCATACCCATATACCCCTTCCGTCTTTCATCCCCACTCATTCACGAGCCACTCTGTCCGCATATCCCCCTACCCCCCCCCATCCCCCTCACTTCAATAGCTCGAGTATAGCGAGCACAATATCGTTGACGTAGCAGAATCCGGAGGCCTCGCTCTTCTTGGCGTGATGCAGACCGCCCGCCCAGTTGATCGTGATGTCCGCCAGACGCTTGTTCAACTTCACCGCCGCCGCTAGAAACAAGCTGTTTTAAAAAAGTTGAGTTGTTTTATTAATAGAGAGTGGTTTGTGAGTGTTTTTTAAGTGGAAGAGTAAAAGAGTGGATACTTTTGTAAAGTGTTTCGAAGCCTTTCCGATATGACGCGCGCCCGCCCGGAGTCCACTATTCATGCGCTACTTCTGACACGCTCCTTTCTGAGGGGTTCTTGCAGGGCAACATTGGCATCGCCCGGGATTAATTTTTTGAGCAAGGCACACGCGTTTCTGAGCGGTTGTTGCAAGGCAACATTGGGATCGCCCGGGATTAATTTCTTTAGCAGACAAAGTTGTTCGTACGACAAGAGTTAAAAAAACAAAAGTATTTCTTTAGGAATGACCGCTCAACAACTGTCTCGACGTAAGCTTTCAAACGGTCGAACGAATGCCGCTCTACAACGTACGCCGAGCGAGTTAGGGACGATTTGCTGTTTGAACCTTTGAGTTACTGTAGCTCGCGAAATTCAAACTTTTGAATCTCGACTTCTCTTAAAGGAATGATCAGTGTGCCGAAAGCTGTTCAACGTGCTCAAGATCGTCTCTCTACGATGGAAGATGAGCGAGTTAGAGAAGTTTTGCGTTTTGAACCGTTGGGTTACTGTAGCTCGCGATATTCAAGCTTTTGAGTTTCGACCAATCCAAGAACAAATGATCAGTGAGTCGAGACCTATCCAACAAACTCAAGATCGTCTCTCTACGACGCACGCTGAGCGAGGTAGAGCGATTTCTGTGTTAAAAACGCGAGAATGTCGTTTTTCGTGTTGCGTGTTTGCGTAATTTAGAAAATGTTTTATGCCAAACGAAAGACCGCGTCGAGACCTTTTAGTAGACCTATGCACGCCGCACTACGACGTAAGACGAGCGAGTTAGAGTCGCTTTGCTGTTTCAACCGTTGAGTTACTGTAGCTCGCGAAATTCAAACTTTTGAATCTCGACTTCTCTTAACGGAATGATCAGTGTGCCGAAACCTATTCAACGACCTCAAGATCGCCTCTTTACGACGGAAGACGAGCGAGTTAGAGAAGTTTTGCGTTTTGAACCTTTGGGTTACTGTAGCGCGCGAAATTTAAACTTTTGGGTTTCGACCAATAGAAGAACAAATGATCAGTGAGTCGAGAGCTATCCAACCAACTTAACACCGTCTCTCTACGACGCACGCTGAGTGAGCTAGAGCGATTTCGGTGTCAAAAACGCAAGAACGTCGCTTTTCGTGTTGCGTGTTTGCGTAATTAAGAAAATTTTTAATGCCAAACGAAAGCGCACGTCGAGACCTTTTAGTTGACCTATCGCGCGCCGCTCTACGACGTAAGACGAGCGAGTTACAGCCGTTTTCCGTTTTCACCTTCGGGTTACTGTAACTCACGAAATTCAAATTTTTGAATTTCGAAACCTCTTAGCTGAATGATCAGTGAGTCAAGACCTTTCCGTAGAGCCCAAGATCTCCTTCCTACAACTCACCAACGCCGAGATCTGAGAGCGTGACGAACGGACGCACGAACGAACGAACGAACGAACGCACGCACGATAAGCTCTCGTAGGGGTTCGCCCGGCTGAGGCCGGGCGAAATAAATAGAGCCGAAACATGAATGGATTTCGTCTAAAGATTTGAGACCGAATGGTACGAAAAGCCGCTCAATTTTGTATATGAGCGCGCAGAAATAGAGTCAAAGCCCGCCACAGGCGCACATTTATTCTTTTGCAGGCGTTGCAGTCATATTCATTTTGCATCTTAGGCGGTCTAACTAAAGTCCATTTAAAAAGTATGCGGATTGGGGGTTTTTTAAAATTATCTTGGTAGCCCTGTGGAAAATGTGCCCAAGAGTGGTGCCATTCGATAGCAGTCCCCGAGTGGCTCAGGGGCGCGCAAATGAAAAAAAAGTTTTCATGATGCACTAAAAATTCGTCGTACAGTAAAATATCGACTTTTTTCACCTCAAGCGATTTTTCTCGTTCCAATTGCATTCGATAGAGGGACATGTTCTTATAACAACCTGCAAGTATGGCGACTCGGAATCAAGCCATTCAAAAGTTATAACGATTCCCCCGACCCACTGATTTTCGATTTTCTAAGGTTTTTGAAAAATCGCGAAAAAAATCCCCTTTAGTATTATAACTCACGAATGCCTGGGCCGATCTTAACCAAACTCCAGTATGTTATACCACTAGAAGTTGCCTACGAACTTGCCTCGGCTCGGCTGACTCAGTCGCCAGAGTGGCGAGATTCAGACTACAACGTGCACACATATCTTTGGCGCCCATTTCGCAACTCTAATTCTGGCTACACACACACAAAGCAGCTGATATTTAGTGTGGGCGAGGTGGAAGGACATACCTACCTACTTGCCAAATTTCACCCATGGGTGCCTTTGCACGAGTGAAAACCGTGATTTTGTTCGTGCTCAGTCCAGTGCTGGACGGCGGAAAAAATTGTAGCAAAGTTTGAATGCCTATAATTTCCGCCCGCGGCAACCAATTTCGATAATATTTTCACAACTCATTGTGGATGTTGGCTACTTTGCAAGCGCCAAATTTCAGGCGATTCGGTTATGTAGTGCTCGAGTCACTAGCATGCCCATTTTCTATTGATTTGGGACCGCTTCAACTGCAATTGAAAATGGGCATGCTAGTGACTCGAGCACTACATAACCGAATCGCCTGAAATTTGGCGCTTGCAAAGTAGCCAACATCCACAATGAGTTGTGAAAATATTATCGAAATTGGTTGCCGCGGGCGGAACTATAGCGCATTCAAACTTTGCCCTACAATTTTTCCCGTCCAGCGCTGAACTGAGCGCGAAATTCACGGTTTTCACTCGTGCAAAGGCACCCATGGGTGAAATTTGGCGAAGGTAGGTATGTCCTTCCCACCTCGCCCCACACTAAATATCAGCTGCTTAGTGTGTGTGTAGCCAGAATTAAAGTTGCGAATGGGCGCCAAATATGTGCACGTTGTGCGCAATCTCGCCACTCTGGCCGATGGTAGCCGAGCGCGTCGTAGGCGACTATAGTCGTATAACCTACTGGAGTTTGGTTAAGATCGGCACACTTCATGAGTTATAATACTAAAGGGGATTTTTTTTTCGCGATTTTTCAAACCTTCAAAAAAATCGAAAATGCATGATCAGGAAAATCGTTATAACTTTGGATGGTTTGATTCCGAGTCGCCATACTTGCAGGTTGTTATTGACGTGTCCTATGCAAAATGCAATTGAAACAAAAATATTTGAAAAAAAGTCGAACATTTACTAGCGAACGAATTTTTTAGTGCGTCATGAAAACTTTATTTTTATTTGCGCGCCCCTCGGGGTATCCTGCCCGATGGCACCACTCTTGACATGAAAAATCAAAATTTCCCGTCATTTCCGCCCGAATATCACTAATTATTACAAAGCAATACATTATTTTTTAACCTACTTCGTTCATTTACGTGCTGCTGTGAGCAGCAGTTTGTGGGCTTCATATCACTAACCTTTCTACCGATTATTTGACGAAAACTTTGGAAATTTGTTGCATCGATAAGTGCCAGTCCTGATGGGATCACGCTGGCATGGCACTGCGTGGCGGAGTCTAGACTTAGCATCCAAAACTGAGCTAACGCTTGTCTGAAACAGGGACATGTAAGCTGTGATAGTGTGTGTCACGTGTTCAATTTCTGTCTTCATAACGTTTGGAGCCTGCTGCGCAAGTACTGACTGAAATACATGTTACTGTCATTGTGACGGCATTGCGCAGTCAAGAGTTTGCAAGAGATTCGTTGCGTCATTGCAGGCTCGACCCTCCTCGTCGTCGGCAGTGAGCATCAGCAGATGTCCAGGCGCCCCAGAGGAGTACTCCTTCAAGATTCTCGTCATTGGTGATATTGGCACGGGAAAGACCAGCATCATAAAGCGCTTCGTTCACAACTACTTCTCCCTACACTACCGCGCCACGGTAGACAGCAACGGGTTTTGAAATGCATAGGCACTCACAAAGTAGGAAAGTTGAAATGTGAGTGAACCAAAACTAGGTTAACTTTGGCAACATTTGATAGGCTAGAATATATACTAGAATATAACAAAATAACAAAAGTTTTAATTCAATTGAATTACTAATTGAAAATAGATTTATTAATTGAAACTTATGTAAAGTAGACGGTTTGTAGTCGAATGTCAAGAGGTGCGGCGCGGCAGATACCTATCTGCCACAACTAACGCACTTCAGAGTCTAGCATTTCTTAACAATGATCTAGAGTGATCTAGAGATCTCAGTGAACTAGAGAAATAGCAAACTCGATAAGCAAGCGCTACAATAGTCCTTCGACTGCTATTTCACAGATCGGAGTGGACTTCGCCATGAAAGTTCTCAACGTAGATGCGAACACAATCGTCAGACTACAGCTCTGGGACATTGCAGGTCGGCGTCGCTACATAGTTTGCTTGCGATTGCAGATGTGTACCACCTTGATTGAACCGATCGCCCCTATTGCTTAGGCCAGGAGCGATTCGGCAACATGACACGGGTCTACTACAAAGAAGCGGCAGGCGCAATCGTCGTCTTCGACGTAACAAGAGCTGCCACCTATGAAGGAGCTCTGAGATGGAAACGCGACCTCGACGACAAAGTCAGACTGACGAACGGCCGACCAATTCCTACGATTCTTCTGGCCAATAAGGCAGGCTTGTTTGGAGTCTTGCATGTACCTAGGCATGGGCAGGAATTAATTTAGCTCATACGACGTCAAAATTTGATGGACGATTCCTGCCGTCTGTTTGAATAGATAGACCGTATGCAGTATGCACTACGCAGCTCGACTTACTATCCTCTTACCGAAGTGAATAAGATGCGACACCTACATGTGGCGTGAATGTCACAAATACCAGATTCGTTGTGCCCCTTCAGTGCGACCTGGACGGCCTGACGTGGACGTCAGAGCGCGAGTTGGAGACGGCGGCCAAGGAGGGCGACTTCCTCGCCTGCTTCAGAACCTCCGCCAAGGAGAACGTCGGCGTAGAGGAGGCCGTCCAGCGACTCACCGACGAGGTACCACCGCACACACTACCTACGTACTTCGAACATTGGCCGAAGTTTGTGGTCT